>JAVQJL010027030.1:0-12180 GCA_036024295.1 Nannoperca obscura
CTAGTGCTGCTCATGGTGGGAACGTTGGGTCTTTGTGTGTGTGGAAGTTGGTCTCGACCGGCTCCATGTGATTGAGTGCCCTGAGATAACTTTGTTATGATATGGCGCTATATAAATAACATTGAATTGAACCTGTTCTCATCTGGTCTGTGTTACTGTATGTCACCTCAGGTACTCTGCCCCCCTGTATGTTGACATCACAAAAACCATCATAAAGGAGGGGGAAGACCAGCTGCAGACTCAGCACCAGAAGACCTTCATTGGTAAAATTCCCATCATGCTTCGCTCCACCTACTGTCTGCTGAGCGGCCTTACGGACCGAGACCTGTGTGAGCTCAACGAGTGTCCGCTCGACCCCGGAGGTTATTTCATCATCAACGGCTCAGAGAAGGTGTGCTCTGACATCATGATGCGCTATGTGACATCACAGAGAGTCTTTATGCTAAGCTAAACTAACCAGTTTCTGGCTGTAGCTTCAGCGTGAAGACATGAGTGGAATCAACCTGAACATGTCAGAGAGAAAGAGAAGCAGAGGAGTTCACTACATGTTGTTCAACTGAACGTTTGCTTTGTTTACGGGCCAGAAATAAAAACTTTAAATCAGGACTTTTGAGACGTTTGAGTTGTACAAACCTTTTATTTTGGTGGTAAATATGGTATTTTCGTTTGTTCTGTTGTTGGTGGTTATCCTGATCAAACTGGTTCCGCTGCTGGGTTTCAGGTGCTTATTGCTCAGGAAAAGATGGCCACCAACACGGTGTACGTGTTTGCCAAGAAGGACTCAAAGTACGCCTACACAGGCGAGTGTCGGTCCTGTTTGGAAAACTCCTCCCGTCCCACTAGCACCATCTGGGTCAGCATGATGGCCAGAGGAGGACAGGTGAGTCCTGACATTCACCTGGATACAGTGCTCCTCGTTATTTAACAAATCTTTTCATAGGACATCAAGTTGTAAGTTACCGGTTTCAACTTTGTTCACCTGGATAGAGCGTTCATGTACAGCGACTTTACAGATGGATCTGCTGACATGTGATTAATTGATTCTCTCTCAGGGAGTGAAGAAGAGTGCGATTGGTCAGAGGATCGTGTCTACGCTGCCGTACATCAGACAGGAAGTTCCCATCATCATCGTGTTCCGGGCGCTTGGCTTTGTGTCGGACAGAGACATCCTGGAACACATCATCTACGACTTCGACGACCCCGAGATGATGGAGATGGTCAGTCTGATTATCAGATGTTATTTATTAGGTAGGGCTTGTCTGTTCATCGCAAACAGGCCAGACAGTCTACCTGCTGATGAGGATCTACAGGTGGTCATTGTTACACCTGTGTCTTCAGGTGAAGCCGTCTCTGGACGAAGCGTTTGTGATCCAGGAGCAGAACGTGGCATTAAACTTTATCGGTTCCAGAGGAGCGAAACCCGGCGTTACGAAAGAACGAAGAATCAAATACGCAAAAGAAGTTCTGCAGAAAGAGATGCTGCCACACGTTGGAGTCAGCGACTTCTGTGAGACCAAGAAGGCTTATTTCTTGGGGTGAGTCTCACCTGAGGTTCACCTTTACAGATGTCTATATACAGTGTGTCTTTTCAGGTACGGGGTTTTCGAGGTCAGTGTGTATTTCTGTGTTTTCAGGTACATGGTCCACAGGTTGCTGCTGGCTGCTCTTGGCAGAAGAGAGCTGGATGACAGAGATCACTATGGCAACAAGAGGCTGGACCTTGCCGGGCCACTATTGGCCTTCCTTTTCAGAGGGTGGGGCTTCTTTCACTCACTGTCATCACATCTGACCTTTGATCACTGCACCCTCACCGTGTAACAGAAAACAAACACACACACACACACACACTGATAATACAATGTGTGTTAAATGGTGACCTGGGTTAGGGGGTGGCAAGTTGTAATTATGTGACTCCGTGACAGGATGTTTAAGAACCTACTCAAGGAGATCCGGATTTATGCTCAGAAGTTCATCGACAGAGGAAAAGACTTTAATCTGGAGCTTGCCATTAAAACCCGAATCATCTCAGACGGCCTCAAATACTCGCTGGCCACCGGAAACTGGGGCGACGTGAAGAAAGCTCATCAGGCCCGAGCCGGAGTGTCGCAGGTAAGAACAGCTGCCTTCATCTGAAACCCGTTAAGAAGCAGTGTGACATTCATTAAACCTACCAAACAGCTTTGATCTGAAATAATGAAATCTGTCTGACTTCAGAGTTCTGGTCACAGCTGAGAAATTAAGACATCAGATCGACATCTTGCTCAGTGCAGCTGGATGTATTCAGATGAATCTGTGACTGAATCAAGAGGTCCTAAACATCATCCTGTTTTATTTTTCTGCTTGAAGGTGTTGAATCGTCTGACCTTCGCATCCACTCTGTCCCACCTCCGTCGAGTCAACTCTCCCATCGGCAGAGACGGCAAACTGGCAAAACCCCGGCAGCTGCACAACACGCTGTGGGGAATGGTGTGTCCGGCCGAGACGCCTGAGGTAAAAAACCCTGACAATCTTGAAACACACATGACCCCAACAATATCTGAAAAAACTAATAATCTGACAGCTCTGGTTGAGACGTGGGGAGACAATCAATCAATCTAAAAGGTGGACTTGTTTACCTTTACTACTGTGGTGTGTTTTAATTTGCAAAAGGAGAAGGCTATCTGTCTTTCTGAGGGAGCTAAATGCACCACATTCACTGCAGCAACTGTAGCAAAATGTAAACGTAGGGTTTTCTTAATTTGTGATTTAGAGAATATGTGCACCTGCAGTAAAGAATCTGAGATGGTGTTTGTGGAAGAGAAATCTATTCTACAGGTGTGCTACTTGCTACTGTAAAGCAGGTGCTCAGTCGTTTCCTTCCTTTAGGGAGTGAACAGTCAGACATATTGATTAACCAACAGCAGCTGTCTTTCAGGGTCACGCCGTGGGTCTGGTGAAGAACTTGGCCCTCATGGCCTACATCTCTGTGGGCTCTCAGCCATCTCCCATCCTGGAATTTCTGGAGGAGTGGAGTATGGAGAACCTGGAGGAGATCTCACCTGCTGCCATCGCAGAGTCAGTCACTTCAGCTTGATTTCATATTTTAGCAGCAGCCTCTCGAGTTTAGTTTAGAGTTTCATTTTTTTCATTTTTCAGATTTTGTTCTGCTATATTAAAGTTCCTCCTTCTTTTCTGTATAATGTCTCAAACTGCCCTGCAGATGGCAGCAGCAGTTTCTGTCTATCGGAGTATTATCTGTCATCTCTGCGTTAAATGGGTTATCATTAATCAATAATCAAGCATTTCAATTCAACTTAAACTGGAACTCTGGAACTGTATGTGATTTAGACTTGGGTTTAATGTTTTAGTGCCACTAAGATCTTTGTGAACGGCTGCTGGGTCGGAATCCACAAAGATCCCGAACAGCTGATGAACACGCTGAGGAAACTCCGCAGACAGATGGACATCATCGTGTCTGAGGTAACAAAACAATTCATTTCTAATGGAAAGCTGCTGTGTTTAACCCCAACAGCCTGGTTATCTAATTCTCCTGTATTATAAAACCTACAGTTTTTTTGTTTTTGTTTTTTTAAAAGATTAATTTCTTCAGCAGCAATCACGGTAGGATAGTCAGGCAAGTCATGGTTGTTTCTGGTCTGCACGTGGGATTTGATGACGATAAGTAACAATATCTCGGCTCTGGGTTCCTGCGGGTTATTATCTTTTCAGGTATCCATGATCAGAGATATTAGAGAGCGAGAGATCAGAATCTACACGGACGCCGGACGAATCTGCAGGCCGCTGCTGATTGTCGAGAAACAGAAACTACTATTGAAAAGACGACACATCGACCAGCTGAAGGAGAGAGAGTACAACAACTACAGGTGAGATAGAGTACAGGTGAGATGCTGTACAACAATTACAGGTTAGGCAGCAAAAACAGTTAACAGATTTATCTGTTGATTCTCCTGTAGTTTGTCAGTTCCTGCCAAATATGCCTGTTGTTGCCGCTATTTTAGACTTTGTCGATAGTTTGTCAATTTCTCTAGTAAAGGTGTTTGTCTTTTGTTTGCGTTAGCTGGCAGGATTTGGTGGCAAGCGGTGTGGTAGAGTACATCGACACGCTGGAGGAAGAGACTGTCATGCTCGCCATGACCCCAGATGACCTCCAAGAGAAGGGCGTGGCCTACTGCTCCACCTACACGCATTGTGAGATCCACCCGTCTATGATCCTCGGAGTCTGTGCTTCCATCATCCCCTTCCCCGACCACAACCAGGTACAAACAAATCTAAAACTTTTTTTTTCTGATCACAACAACCAGGTTTATAGAACCACACAAAATAACAGAAGATGCTGTGTTGTTTAGGTTAGGAGAAAGTAATAGAAAATGTAGTGATGTGCTAATGCAGGATGGTCATCTGTCCATGATGTGAATCCTTTTTCTCAGCGACATGGTTTAGTTTGGTCTCTTTCAGTCTCCCAGGAACACATACCAGTCTGCTATGGGTAAACAGGCCATGGGTGTCTATATCACCAACTTCCATGTACGAATGGACACGCTGGCTCACGTGTTGTACTACCCTCAAAAACCGCTGGTCACCACCCGATCTATGGAGTACCTGCGCTTTAGAGAACTGCCCGCAGGTAAGGCACACCTGTACAGTCAGACTGCTTGCTGACTGTCAGACAGAGCTCTTCTGTGTGTCTCCAACTGAAACTTGCTTCTTGTTTTTCAGGTATTAACTCCATCGTGGCGATTGCCTCATACACGGGATACAATCAGGAAGACTCTGTGATCATGAACAGGTCGGCTGTGGATCGAGGCTTCTTCAGGTCAGTTAACCGGAGTGTTGGTGGTTACAGGTGTAACCCGAGTGTTGGTGGTTACAGGTGTAACCCGTGTTTGCTTTAGTCTGTTGTTTTTCACCCCTGCAGGTCTGTTTTCTATCGATCCTACAAAGAGCAAGAGTCTAAGAAAGGTTTTGAACAGGAGGAGATCTTTGAGAAGCCGACACGTGAAACCTGTCAGGGTAAGACCTGATAGAAACTCAAATATTCAAAACTCTTAACTGATTTCTTTTTAGAAAAAAAAAACCTGTCAATCATCTCAGGTGTCCAGTCACAGGTGGTGGGTGGGACTAATCTAAATCTAAAACTTCAAAGACTGAGAACAAATGAAACAAATCCTCCCCAGGTATGAGACACGCCATCTATGACAAGCTGGACGATGACGGGCTCATCGCACCCGGCGTTCGTGTGTCTGGCGAGGACGTGATCATTGGGAAGACGGTGACACTGCCGGAGAACGACGACGAGCTGGACAGCACCAACCGACGCTACACCAAGAGAGACTGCAGCACCTTTCTGAGAACCAGCGAGACTGGAATCGTGGACCAGGTTATGGTGACTTTGAACCAGGAGGGCTACAAGTTCTGCAAGATCAGGGTGAGAAGATGCTGCATCACATCTCATACGCCTGACAGAACATCTTGCACATCTTCATGAGGAGGTGAAGTTTATTTGATGACCTTCCTGTTTCCTGCAGGTTCGCTCGGTCCGGATCCCTCAGATCGGAGACAAGTTCGCCAGCCGACACGGACAGAAAGGAACCTGTGGGATCCAGTACAGACAAGAGGTAGAGACGAGGTGGACGGGGGCAGTCAGCAGGCAGGAGGTGGACGGGGAAGTGGGCAGGCTTAAACAAGTTTAGGAAGTCCACATAGAGAGAGGTGTTTAGACTATAAATGCAGTGACATGTTACTTGTGTAGTTCTCTTATCCTAAATCAGTTCATGAGGTTATCAGGTTTAAAGCTGATCAGTGATGATGATCAGATGTCCGTTAAAGTCAAGAAACAATCTGGACAAAATATTCTTTTTTTTAAATGCTGGGAAACACTGATAAATGTTTTGTGTTGAAGGACATGCCATTCACCTGCGAGGGAATCACACCTGACATCATCATCAATCCTCACGCCATCCCGTCCAGAATGACAGTCGGCCATCTGATCGAGTGCCTGCAGGGCAAGGTAGTAATCCATAAATATACACTCACCGGCCACTTTATTAGATCCACCTGTTAAACTGCTCTTTAACACAAATCTCTAATCAGCCAATCACACGGCAGCAGCTCAGTGCATTCAGGCCTATAGACGTGATGAAGACGGTGTGCTGAAGTTCAAACCAAACATCAGAACAATAATTTAAGTGATTTTAAACGCTGAATAAATCTGTAGCAGCTGCATGATGCTGTCATGACAACATGAAACCTGTGAGGAACATTTCCAGCAGCTGGTTATATCTGTACCCAAAGAATTAATGCAGTTCTGAAGGTGAAAGAGGTCCAACCCGTACTAACAAGGTGTACCTAATAAAGTGGCTGCTGAGTGCGTATTGATAAAAATCAACAACTTAAATGTAATAGCCCTGATAACAGGTTAATAACGATATTTATAAAATCCAAACTTTAATAACGATAGATTTGTGGGTGATGGTTTCCCTGAATGTTGACTTGCAGGGTCTGTTATTGTTTGTCTGTTTCAGGTTTCTGCAAACAAAGGTGAGATCGGCGATGCCACGCCGTTTAACGACGCCGTCAACGTGCAGAAAGTGTCGAACCTGCTGTCTGAATACGGATACCACTTGAGAGGAAATGAGGTCACTCAGTGTTTACTTTCTTTTAAACTCAAACACATGAAGCCTGCATCCATGTTGTGTGATCTCAGGGGTGGTTCAAGTCCTGAACTTTCAGTCATGATCTTCATCATATTAAACGTTTTGAATCATCAGATTATTAGTTTAATTTAAATAACTTGTACTCAATAACAGCAGACTGTACACCTCTCCCACTGCATTCTGGGATACATTCTGAACTCACTTAATGAAACAGATATTTTACCAGATATTAGTGACAACGGAGGGAGCATTATCAATAAAGCAAAAGATAAATAGTTTATACCAATACACAAATCATTTGTCTGCAAGTTCTAAGTTTTAGGGGTTAGGGTTAGTGAGTTTTGTTCTCTCAAATGTTTTTTTTTGTTTGATATTTAAGAAGTTTTCTTTTGACAGAAATCTGCTGGAGTTGATTATTGATTATTGATCTGTGATCAGGTCCTGTATAACGGGTTCACGGGGAGGAAGCTGACCTCCCAGATCTTCATCGGTCCGACTTATTATCAGCGTCTGAAGCACATGGTGGACGATAAGATCCACTCGAGGGCCCGGGGCCCTGTCCAGATCCTGAACAGGCAGCCGATGGAGGGACGATCACGGTGAGACGCCCGTCTACCTGCCTGTGTTACCTCACCTATCTGTCCCACCTGACTGACCCACCTGTCTGTCTCTCAGTGATGGCGGTCTGCGGTTCGGAGAGATGGAGCGTGATTGTCAGATCGCTCACGGAGCGGCTCAGTTCCTCAGAGAACGTCTGTTTGAGGCGTCTGATCCGTATCAGGTTCACGTGTGTAACCTGTGCGGACTGATGGCCATCGCCAACACGCGGACGCACACGTACGAGTGTCGAGGCTGCCGCAACAAGACGCAGGTAAACCTTATCAGTAACCCACGGCAACAAGACCTGTAAATACGATCAACAATCCATCTAATCAATAAATCCATCCATGATGTTTGTGACTGATCGATGATGTATGGATCAATATAGTCAATTGTAAACAAGAAGACATATTGTTGGTCAAAGTAAATAAGATGGACACACACACCTGTCTGTCTCTCTCTCCACCTGTCTGTCCATCAGATCTCTCTAGTCCGGATGCCGTACGCCTGCAAGCTTCTCTTCCAGGAGTTGATGTCGATGAGCATTGCTCCTCGTATGATGACATCATAAAGAATGTCGGCCAATCACACGCCTCACTGCAGACTTTAAATGTGATGTCAGCAGCAGGAATTTAAAGTACAAGTTTGTTTTTTTATGTCGTCTCACTTTGTTTTTGTAAAAGTAGAATAAACCTGATTCTCTGAGGATTGTTGGTCACATGGGTCTTTTTCCTGATTCCTCACTGGTTGACAAACATCATGTAACCAAACAAATAGTTCACATAATCAAACAGATTGCATGAACAATACCAAGAACTGAATTGTGTAAACCCTGATCCACCTCTCCATCCTTCTTCTTCATCTCTCCTCCACCCCTTCTCTTCTCTCCCTCTCCACTCCTCTCCTCCACCCCTCCGCCCTCTCAGCAGCACTGTATTTTTTCCATGGATTGGTTAAGGAGCACGTTGTCTCAGAGCTACATCTAGTTCAATTATTTCGTTTTTCCACCTTTTCATTTGCGTATTTGTCTAAAAGATTTTACATAATTTTACAAAGATTTACGGTTCTGTATAAATCAAGTTTGTGCCTTTTTGATCATTTAAAGCATGCAGACTTTTCAGCTTTTTCTGCTCTTTTGTCTTTAATTGAATTTTTGTCTAACTTGTGTAAATATTTTCAGTCGGTATGATGTAAAATATTTAGAGCTTGTTTTTCTGCGTCCATGTAAATATGTTGTTGTGCGGACTCGTGACAGAGCCACACTTGTTATTCTTCTGTGGTGTTTGTGTTGGAGTCACTCTGTCACTCCTCCGTCAGCGATATTTCAGAGCAGACAGAATGTTGATCCCGAGATTAAAGGCCGAACAAAAGAGATCGGCAGCCGTCACAACAGAAGCTCACATTGTTTCAGACCACAACACGGAGCCCATCCTCTATATGACAACAGCACGCCAACAGCAAACATCACAACCACAGAGGACCTGCACACAGACACAAGCAGCCAATCAGACGCCAGGAAAACCCACAGATTCAACCTCCTCGCAGACAATTTCAGCAATTTTGCTTTTTGGTTTCATTTGACTTTCTGAGTTTCCATCCAGAATGTTTAGCAGGACTCTTCTGCTCGTCTGTGTTGCCCTTCTCTTCTCTGCAGGTGAGACTAAACCAGGCCAGGTGCATTAAAGAGCTCTGAAGTACAGTCTGCATCAGACTTGACCGTGTCTGAAGCAAGTCGCAGCAGCTCTTTATAAGTTCACACTTAGCCTCATTAAAATGTAAATGTTTACTAAATTAAGATTTACTCATCACTAAAACTATATAATATGGTTAAAGGTGCTGTTCCTACTAACTGAAATAGAAATAAAACACCTATATTTTAAAAGCATTGGCAGGTCTGTTTACTGTATTGTTTACCCTCCTAAAACTGATGCTAAAGTTACTTCCTGTTAACATTTGTTATTGCATTTTATTGGACAGTGCTTCAGATGTTTCCAGGAAGCCAATTTACACAAAGTCTTTACCTACTAAGACATTTCTTCAGATTTTATGGTGTAACCTGGCTCACTAAATTACTTTGAAACTAGTTTGTGGCTGAGATCTGAGTTTACAGTCCTGGTTAGACTGTACGTACTCAGGTTCAGGTGTTACGTCCTGGTTAGACTAGAGGGTCAGGTGCATAATCTTACCTAAATTACAAACCTGATGAACTGTACGGTCTCTTTCAGATGCTGAGGATAAATCCAGGCCTTACAGAAGGGTAAGAAACAAACAAGAAAACAGTCTTTTCTGCAAGCTTAACACTTCACTTTAGTAAGTGAAATGAATGGTGGTGAATTTAACACAATTAACTAGTTTAACTTCTATATTCCTTTGGAATTTCTTTAGAATTTTCCTTAAACTTTCTGACAGTATTGTGTCACCACTATCAGGAGAAAACCATAAACCCGTCTGTTTCTCACACCTATAATTAAGTCCCTAATATCTATTTATAAACCACTTTTAAAAACCAAACTTGCATGTAAAGTTTTAGCTAACCAAATGCATTTAGTTAATATATAAATAGATGAATAAATTATTAAAATAAAGATGATTTAAGTAAAATCAGAACAATAATAATAGTGTGTTTTAAGAATAGATTCAAAAGTTCATACTTCGGTCTGTTAAGACTATATGACCTGTAAAGGACCCCCTATGATTATTTTTATTACTTTATTTTTTGTACATACAATACACAATTTCCTATGTCCAAAATATACTACCATTAAAAAAACTAATTAAAACAAAATTTTCTTACCTGAAAGTACTTGACCAGGACACGTTCCTTTATGTTAAGAATGGTTTTAATAACACTTCTTACTTATGATGCTCTGTTCTATTAATATTAACATTTACTTTTATCATTAGCCGTTTGACTGATAAAGGGAAACTTATCCTTTTCTAATTTAGTATTTTATTTTGACTTATGTATATTAACCGAGTGGAGGGCGCTACTCAATCTGGTGACCTTGGTCTCTGGGCTCCATGGCTGGCATTTCCCTGGCCTGCCCCTCCTGCTCCACCTTTACCTCAACCACACCCTGTGCCTAATTTCTTCTCATCTGAGTAGTTTTATGTTGGATTTTACTTGTGCCCCACTTTATCTTAACGTAAGATGAACCCACTGCTGACTGGTCCTAAAGCTGCTTATAATTAGTGTTGCAACTAGATTTGGGTCACAAACATCTAACATAAGAAAATAAGGTGCATCGTGTGTTTTGTTTGTAATGTTTGCTTGTTGTCTTGCAGCCCTCCTGTGTGGGGACAAGCATGTCTCAGGCGTGTCCCCTCAACTACTCTCCAGTGTGTGGCAGTGATGGCATCACTTACCCAAATGAATGTTCTCTGTGTGTCCACAGACTGTAAGTTTTAATTTATTAAACACCAACATTATTTTGTTTCTCATGTAATCTTTTGATAACTATTCACTCTGGTACCCTTAACCCTTCTTTTGTTAACAACCAAGAATGATTGTTTCTCTGTATGTCAATGATAAATAAACAACCCGTTCTAAATAGTTTTCTTCTTCAAGAACAATGTACTCTGTACTTTTACACCTCTGGCAGGTTGAGTCAGCAGATTATGTAAAAGGGGAAATAGCTGCTTTTTACACTGGTAGAAACTGTGTATCAGTGGATATTAATTAAAATGTTTTTAATTTGTAACTTATCATTTCTATTCAGGGAGAAAAATGCAGATATTTTGATTGTGATGGAGGGGCCCTGCTGAGGATGATGACATCCCACTCGTCCGTAACTGATGACGTATTACTCTATTTAATCTATGACATCATCACTTGTATCTTTCACTTCTGTTTGAATGTAGCTGTTAGCATGTAGCAAACACACACGCATACACACTCACGACTGCAGCCATATGTGCTCATAATTCACACACATTTATTTTATAATGCTGTGTTTTATATTTTCATATCTCTATAAAGACATTTTTCATTGAGATCTTTCACCAATAAAGATTTACATTTTTCTCTGAGTTCAACATCGTCACTTTTTACTCTCAGATCTGTAATTCAGTGTTCAGTAAATCAATCATCAATCCAGAAGTGGGAAAAGGAAACAACCTTGATCCACAATCACCCTCAGAAAAAAAATGGCCTAACATCCCTGCAAAGAGTGCCACATTCATTACGCCATCCCAGTTGAGATTGGAGTGTTTAAAAGGATTTGACTGTATATATCCTTTATAAACTCCTTCCCATGTTGCAGAGCAGAGGGCATGTTACTGCTTTACCAGCCCGAGACATGTTTACAGAGAGGCTCCCCATGTTCCTTGTTAGCCCCATCCCCCTTTCTTTAATTTAAAGGTCCTTTGGAAGGAAACCTGTATGTCAGGGACAGAAGATTATTTTGCTCAAAATGTGTTCTGTGGAAAGTCTTATGGGTAGGGTTAGGGTTTGTGTGTTGTGTCAGAGAGGCAGGCCTGGGGGTGAGGGAGGCAGCCTGGGTGATCAAAATGAACAAAAATGAACAAAAATGAATAAAAATGAATAAAAATGAACAAAAATGAATAAAAATGAATAAAAATGAGAGAATTAAAATCAACTAAATTAAAGAGGGAAAAAAAAAACACGTAATTTTGAAGCCCCCATGTGGACAAAAAATGTAAGTGCGCAGGGTTAGAGTACCAGGCCCGCCAAAAGCCCAGAGTACCAGATCCACGAAAAGCCCAGAGTACCAGAACCACGAAGAGCCCAGAGTATGTTGATATAAGATTCAAATATGTTTTATTATCCATTGTTTGATATTTCTTTCTAGCTATATGTTATTATATAAAGTTTAAAACTCCAAATACTTTTGTGTTACTCTGCTCAATAATGAGGATGTTATTATTAAATGTCAAATGTGCTGCATAGACAGGAAGCTTTGTATTA
>JAVQJL010027032.1:0-27501 GCA_036024295.1 Nannoperca obscura
ACATAAGATATATTTTTAATATAACTTTGCAATGACATGGACTTCTAAAGAGCTTTCAAGTAGACATTAGTGTACATGTGACTTGATTATGCAGCATTAGTCTATTTATTACTAGGAAACTGCTTTCGAGCTGTCACAGCTATGGCTGTCTCGCTCCCTGTAAACACAGGTTTGGAGTCCATTTGTGGAATTAAAGTTGCAAATAAGCGTTCCTAGAACAGACCAAGGGAAGGTTGCCAGAAACAAGATAGTGATTTCAATGTATATTAATGCTTCTTGTTGGAGCTATTAAATGATCTGGTCTTGTTCAGAGTTCAAGCTACCCTGCATAATATGTAGCTGAATTCCAAAACATGAGAAGCGCTAAATTATTCTCTGCAGATAAACGGCTGAACGCTAAAGTCATTTATAAGTCAGTGGTATAAGCTGTAATTACTGTACTATGCTGGTGACAAAAAACTCTGATGCTGAGCATCAAGAGTCACATCTGCCGAGTCTGAATACAGCTAGATTTTGGCTGAAAGGCACCGCTGAATGTGTAGCTTTTTAGCCGTTTAGGCCTCTTGTGGCTGATAAAGAATCAGGACCCATTTCACAAGGTCTTAGTTGTTCATTTGGTGGAGTTATGGTACAAGCTGGTATGCTTACAAAATATGATAAATAGGCATCATAGACATTTTTATATGGAAGTGTTTTCAAGCTTTTGTTTATGCTTTTGTTTGCTATCAAATGCAGCAATCCAGGAAACATCACACATTTCAAGGTGTATTCAGTTCATCTACTTCCTAAAAGGTACTATTTCCCCCATATACTTCTCCTGTTTGCCGTCTGTATAACATTTCAAAAAAATCCTTTTGTAATTAGGTTCATGCGCTAGAGTTCCCTTTTGTTCTCCATTTCTGCAGTGGCTTCCTCCTGCCTCACCAGTGAAACCAACCACAGAGGTGAAAGCAATCATCTGAAAAGCACTCAGCGAGGCCCGAAACTTGATCATGTTTCAACTAGGACACATTCATTACAAACGCAGCATAAGTCTTCATTAATGAGCTGGGAAATGGCAAGCAATCAAATATCTGCAACATATGGAAAGAGGAGCTAAGGTAGGGCTGATTAGCTGAGTATAGGACAAGAGAAGGGTGGTGGTTGCTGGTAGAGAGGACCATTGGCTTAAGGCCTTGAAGCCTCTGTCTTGTTTTAATCATGACCTCACATTAGCACATCGTAATTCACTTTCACAGTGTCTCCAGAACAAGAGAAAGCGCTTTTATTAGATGCGCGTACCACCGGACAAGCAACAATAGGCCTATTGAATAGTTTTCAGAAATTCCTTTAAATTTCTCGAGCAGTGCTCCAAGCAGTTATTGAATGCAACACTCTTATCCAGAGAATAGCCTTTGTGCCTGGTCTATTGTGTGAGCCCGATATTTAGAGCAGACCAGCCTGAAAAATCAATATCCACTGTCACCAGAAGAATGACATGTCTTTACTGAATATGCCAAATAGAGCAAGGCCAGATAACAATTTGAGCCCAATTGTTCCACCAATCACTTATCGATGTGATTGGTGTAAGGTTTTTATATATGACTTCTTAAACAGAGACATTGTGTTGTGTGGTTGAATGTGCATGAAGTGAATTAGAATCTGCTTTATTGCACAAGTATGTTTATGCATTTTACATGAAATCAAGGACAACAAAGCTGAACAAAGATAGGTAAAAGTAAACATAGAACTGCTCCAAGGACTTATTGAATGCAATAATATGTGTATATATATATATTTATATATGTGTGTGCGTTTGTTTGTGTGTTCACGTGTGTATATGTTCTATGCATTGTAAACAAATGGTGCAGTGAAGTGATTTCTGATTTCTGTTCTGTTAAGTATTTATTTTTTTTACAAATGTGTTTTTTATGTTTTAAAATATCTTTGATTAAAACAGGAATTAAGATACAACAATGCTGGACCAAAGGTCAGCACAAATATTATTAAAAATATAACAAATTAGATATAAGAGATGATATGCACGAAGCCCTGATGTTTGATCAAGTTGATCTTCAAAATCCTAAACTGGAGTCTTAAAGTAAAATATTGCATTGTTAATCATATCTTGTTTAAAGTTAGTTAGACTTGGTTCATCCCAAATAAACAGCAATTAGTTTTTAGTTTTTTTTCCAAAGATCTTGAGGCGAAAGTGATTCAACCTTGTTTTGCAGCTGTACTCATCGTACACGACGCGACCCTCATCATGAATAATCGAGGGAACTTTTTATATGATGTTTGGTAATCCACTCAAATGAGAAATTAAATATTCCATTTTCTTTGAGAGAATCTCCTGCATATATTTGTTGAACAGAAAGTAAATTGGTGTTCATATCAGCTCCCAGCTGTGTTGTTGTCCATGTCTATTCAGAGAAATCACAGCAGGAGAACCCATCAACATCATGGTACTAATTTGATTTATGGCATAGTGTATGCAAATGCATTGTTTGAAGGGGGTGTATTTCTCAACGAAAAGGCAAAAATGCTGAGGGAATAAATTGACTTTGCTTTTTGAAAACAACTCGAGATGATTTAGCATTTTAGTACTATTAAAAATGTCCTACAAGAACACTGTACTCGACATCAGACACCATCAAAACACTGTTTTGCTTTCCTAATGCCGCAGACAGTGGGCATGGACCATTCTAGCCTGCAGTAATCACGACTGTAGGGAAGAGGGTTAGTATGCAGAACATGGGAAGACTGATTGCATTCTTATGCAGTGAAGCACATTAGCCAACCTTTGCCTTCCCTCAGAAGGTATTCATATCCCTGTTTGGATTGTAAAATTCATGTCAGGGTTTTTTTTTTCACAAAGCTAAGGCCATTTACTCTCAATAAGATTCAATTTTTCCTACGGCTGAATCCACACAGAAAGCTGTGAAGCCTCAAGACACCGCTACGCCTCCTACCTCAGACGCTTGTGGGCATATCCATCGCTTTTTCCAATCTCCATACAGAGATGTATTTTTGCTTTAGTACTGCTGCTGTTGCCTAACAACAAACAACAACAAATACATAGAGTACATACAAAAGTTAGAGGGGTTGGTGCACAAGCTGCATTGAACAAAGGTTTATTCCAGCAGTAAATTAATCAATAATATGTCTGCTGAAGAGCATTCTAGCCCTTTAATAATGGTGCCTTTTGCATTAAATTGTTGTTTTTCAGTGGTATTCCACATAAAAGTCAAGATCAAAGTTCTTGGTGTTATGGTTTTAATGATACATGGCTTTAATGTACAGTCAAAGTGGAGCAGAGGAGCCAGTCTTCAGAACTTTGAAAGAACTAATTATATTTTTCTCACTCTACGCAGTCATTGTTCTCAATAAGCTGTAGTGTGCAAATCATTGCTAAAACAAACATCAAATTATTTGTAGCTTCTATGTGGATCATTAGCAAGTTTGAAGTATTATGTGATGTGAAGCACAAACAGGTGCAGAATTGAATTGGTCAAACTCATCTCGTCTTGCACACACTGTCCTTTTTATAATTTTTTTATAGGTTACCCAAAAAAGTAAAAGGAATTACTTTCGTCCTACTTTTAGTTTCCATGCAAGAATGTCATAAATCTTTTGTGAACATATCTATAAATAGGAGTGCATTGATTAGTTTAGCCCCGTTTAAACTGATTAAACATGACAACCTGAAGTTCTGAATACTATTTATATTGTACATAATTAGCCATATTTCTCAGACTAGTGTTATACATCAGTAATCATGCTAGCAGGCTTCATGCTTGTGGAACTAGGAACTAATATTTGGAAGTGAATTTCAGTGACTGATCTCAGCAGTTACTGTGCCATGCTGCGAGTTCACGTCTCATGGCAATGGGACATACTGTACTGTAACTAAAGCACACCTGGTGAAGCCGTTTTGTTACTTTTGGCCACTTATTTTCCTTTTTATCAAAACAGTTCAACATTTAAATGATGCACCTGCCACACTGATGGCTTCATGTGAACTATAGTGAAGGCAAGTTGTTGCGTGTTGCCTTTTGTAGCAGAAGATTGCAACATGAAAGTACAATCCCTCTGAGTGATCGTGCCAATACAAAGGTGCTCTTATTTCTGGGCTGTCGATACTGTCGTGCTCAGCTGAAAGATAAGTTCCTTCATGATGGAGCTGTGTGCTCTGCGCTCCTCCGCTCGCTGGGCGGTTGGGGCTCTTTCAGGACAGAGTCGGTGAGTAATACCGCATGCTGGTTCTCATTGCAACCGATTACTTATCTATTGATTGAAGCCAGCGTTGTGCAGATGGATGCCTTTGGAGTGTGACAAGTGCTTTAACAACCCCGGAACCTAATGCTCCTTAACGTCACTCTGGGTCCATGTTAAATAATGTCCCATCTCTAAGTCACCAGGATTCACTCACGGTCAATCCCAGCAACGGAGAAGGAATCCATCTTGATTGGTTGTCTTGAGGCCAAAAGATCTATGGCCGCAATTACATGTAGCCACTCCTTGCTGTAGCTGGTGAGATGTAATAAATAGCAATAAGGACTGTGAAAATCCTTTAAATACACTTTCCCCCTTCTCTTCCTGCTTGACAGTTAGAGCAATGAATTCCCAGCAATCGTTGGAAGCAGCCTGTGAGAAGCCGAACACCGTTTCTACTGCTTATCACTTTTACTTAAGCTGCTTCACACATGCACTCAGATGTGTACACACACACCCACACACACACACACACACACACCATAATACGGTGCCAGCCTTTTTATTGTGCATACCAGGCAGGGGATAAACCACAGTGCAGCACCCGGCTCTTTGTCCTGTTGATGGCTTCTTTCACATGAAAATATACATCAAGACAGCGGAGTGCTTCACTTACTGTTTTTTTTTCTTTCTTGCATTTGGACATTTGAACCAAATCCCTTTTTTTCTTTTTTTTTCTCTTCTTTTTTTGGGGGGGGGGCTACTTTCTGTCAGGTTCTAGCACAGGTCTGTTGCAGCTCACTAACAAGTAGCCTTAGGCCAGCCAAGTCAATCAGTTGTGTAATCTCAAAATGTTAAAGGCTGACACAGCCAGATGAATGCTGCAGGTGAGTCACGACTCGTGTGAAACGTCAGGCTTCATATGATTTATTTTTATTTTTATATCAAGTTGTAAAGCAGCCTGAAATACTCTGGCAAGCCCAACCTTTGAATCTATAGGTTGAGCCGTTACTGATGGTTGCACAGTTTGATCAAGTTTATTCTTGAGATATCTACTAAACCTAATCATCAAAGGCTGGACAACCATGCTGCCTGCAGTTTTCATGTGTTGCATTTGCAAATACGTCATATATTTAAGTTGTCCTTTTTTTACTCAATATGTTTTACATCAATAGATGAAAACAGACCTGTCGACAAAGCAGAAGCAGACGTCTGAACATTTCACGGGAGAGAGTGGCCCAACACCCGTCATCATCTTTGATGCTTTAACCTCAAAACACATTTCCACACCAAGGGCATCCACACCCAGAACAAGGAGGTTTTTTCTGCCGTAATCTTTATTTCTTGCTGTCAGCAGCACCACAGCCAGACATCTTATTCTCAAGCCTGTTGTTTCTGTCATTGCTTAATGCATTTTCCTCACTAATGTTTGCAATTTGACATCTGACAAAGAAATGTTTTGATTAATTGGAGTCCCTGGCACAAAATAATTTTAGCTATTTGGAATGCACATGCAACTTCAGACTAAGTATACGTTGTCCTGCAAAAACATGTTTTCACTTCACCAAACCGGACAAACTGTCATTGTATTTTAATATTTGTTAGCCCAGTTGTGAGCTGTTTATTTTGCAATTAAGATGTAAAATCTGTGGCTGTTAAAAAAGGCAAAGAATAAGTACAATGTTGTGAGTTTTTACTGAACTGGCTTTGCGCCCTTTGCCTTTTTATTAAATCTTCTAATTCAAGCATTATCAATATTCAAACAATTCTTGCAGAGATTCGAAGTAGTAGAAGATATTTTAATCAAACATCAAAGCAGCTCATTTTTAAAGAGCAACCCTTTGGTGTTGAACCCACAATAGGATTTCTGTGTTGGTTCAGAATGTTATTGATGTTATTTTTGGCAAGATTACAATTTCTTTTTTAAATTCTTTCTCACACAATTTTGTTCACTCAAGGGTGCTTTCCATTTGCACTTTATCAAAGTGCAGGAACAAACTCCCTCTGAGAGTGACTTGTCTTCACTTAACCACAAGCTTGAAAATAGCTGGACACCATGGCCTGTCTATAAAAGAATGAGGTGATAACTGAATATCATGCTGAACTAGACCATTTGCCATCTCCACTCTGTCATTTACCATAGATTCGCCTTGACGATTTCCTGCTGAAAATCAATGATTCACTCACTTTCGGAATAGCGGCTCCTCTGAGGATGTGTTGACTAGGTTCTCCCACTGGTAATGATTTCAGTCAAGAGGTGTGCGAATTCTTGGGCCTTTCACAATAGATTGGAACACTCTGTAATAAATTGGACAAATAAGTAATTTCTGTGTAGAAGATCGGTTTAAATAGATTCATGTTGTGACTTCACGGCACACATGCGTTCCCAGACACATGCGGCATGAACCGAATGTACCAAAAACATGCACGCACATATTTACTTACTGGCTCTGTGGGTGCAATCACCGGCAACATTTTCCTTTCCGCTTACATTAGATAAGAATACCGTGAGGCTGAGGCTCTCTGCAACAAGGTAAGGTGGAATGATACTAAAGGCTGTTCCCACATACATACAAGCACCTAACATTGCTGACCTTTCTCAACTTCAGGCCTGCATTTGCAATACTTGCAGCGTATAGCATCAGAAAGAGAGAAATGAGAGGGGGGAGAGCAACGGCAAGAAAACCCAATCTCCCAACCTTGAGACTGTAGGAGAAGGCGGACCGTGTAAAAGCTGCTGTAAATCTGCCAAAGATGTGGGAATGGTTTTCTGCAATTGTGAGCTGTTTTGCTTGAAATTATTTTGAAACTGAATTAAATGTTCAGATTTTTGACATCATATAATACCACATAGCTTTATTGTAATAAAGTTATAACAGTTATCAAAAGACACTGCCAAAAGTTAAACATATTCTTTTGTTGGTTTGACATCAGACCGCTGTGGTTTGTATTTTTCCTAACTGAACACTGTAATGAGCCTAAGAAAGATTAAGAGAAATGCCTCCTTATTACATGTCAGCATGACCCGTATGTCAGAAACCATTCGTATTGTTTTTAAGTCAGTAGTCTGACATATTTGTCTAAAGGGCAAATTTGTACAATTAATTTGACAGCTAAAGGATGCCATGTAATGGTGCTTTAATCCTCTGAAACGACTGCGTAGTGCTGGCAATTTTAATCCCATATTACCATTGAAATATGAATGTTATCCTGCAGGACTAATCTTCAATCGTAACCAACAACATGTGCATATGTGTCTAATAGCTAGAGCCTGGATGTGTCTTGATTGGACTGTTGCTTGCTCCCTGCTGGGATGACAGAATTCTTATAATATGAGTAGCATAGACATGTGAATGTGGACAAGGATTAGCAATGCAAGTGGCCCTGAACTGTTGAATAGACTTAAGGAGCAAAGAGAACTGTATATCATGCTGTGTAATAGGCAAGATGGGAGCTGTCCAAGACTCCAATTTTTACCAAATAGGTCATACGGTCTTAACAGTGGATCTAAGCCTGTAGTCTTTGGCTGTGCAGAAATCTTGTTGCAGCCCTGGGTTTTTCTTTTATTAATGGAGGACTTGCTGCTCCTAGCCAGGTGGAAGCGGAGCAGTAATAAATGTGGCCCAATATATCATCCAAAGCACATTACAGGGGAGCTGGGGGTGATTATTCATGCCGGCAGGGGCATGAACAGACCTTTCAGGGGTTCATGGGCTCAAACTTTGAAAAGGGCGTCTCCCTCATCTTTCTCCGGGGGTAGGTAGAGTCTCCTCGTGTCTCTGATGTTGTTGGCTCAACTTATCTCTGTGAAATCCACAAGATCAGACTTAGATGATGGGAAAATGTGCGGTTTTGTTTAATTTGTGTATTTCAACTGATTACTTTATGAGTCTGGATTGGTTTTCACATGTATTTATCAAGGCCCTTTGTTTGTTTTCATGCACTTACTGTAATCATCATTGAATTCTTTAACCTCAGTCATCAGCGTGAAACAACAGCATGCAATTTGTAGTGTTTACGTCGCGTTGTTAACTCTTCGGACTGCGGCCATCTAGACCATTCTATTAAGCCTCACTGAATCTTAAATCCTAGAATTAGCTTCTCAGACGGGTGTAATCAAGACTGCAATTACCGTACTTGCAGCGAATCAACTTTTTCCCCATCAGCCACATTCTTGGACTCAATTAAAGCCGGCACTTCTGCAGTCATTTAGTCATGGGCCGGGAAATTACGGTATTGTGAGAAGCGGGACGGGGGGGGGGCGTGAAGGTAGATGGGGCGTTGTGTTTGGAGCAGCCTGTGTTTACTGTCTGTTTGTGGCCATCGGGGCACACATGGAGACAGATGAGGCACAACAGCTGGCCCTAATGCGTGTTGGGTAGGATCAGCCCGGCCCAGTCACAGCACATCAATAGACCCATACGTTAGCTGACAGGGAGAGCACTAAACTGTGCTCGTCTAGCAGGTGCCATGGGCCCAGCCCCAGAACAGGTGATAGGAAAATAGGCAATCTGTCTTTCCACTGGAGGGGTATGGTCGGGGGGGGGGGCTGTTGGGTTGCCATTGGACATCAGAACTCTGATCCTTCACAAAAAAAACAAATGGGCCGTTTTACACAACGACAAACATTCATAACCTCGACCAGCAGCACTTCCCTCAAAGAAGTGCAGAGACCAGCCAGGTGTTTGCCGGGCTGATGTTCAGCCTCATTCTCAAGCTGGAGGCATTACACTTATCACCAGTCCTCATGTTACACACGTATTGCCGGTTTGTACTCTGTGTTGCAACGTAGATAAATGAACAGTTTCACTATTCAAGCCTGCCTGTTATTAAAATATTTAGTCTGGTGTCACCATTTAGGGTCTTCTTTTTGCAGATGACCTTGTATATTATTAAGTACACTGACAGGCTGTAATTTGATCAAAATGTAACAAAGAGTTTGTTGTGAGCACTGAAGGGAGCGTGTTTTGAAAGCTCCATAAAACTGGAAATTACAAGTCCCACTGACTTGTAATTTGTTCAAGAAAAAAAATGGAACCTGTTAAGTAGGAAGGAAAAAATGAACGATTACAATTTTAGAAAAGGGGTTTTAAACAGATGATTAAATCCTCTGATGTGCTTATTTTCAAACTACAGGTTAGTAATATCTTCAATATGAATTGTTCAATAATAATAGCAATAGTATGCATACTTGAACAGTTTTAATGGCATAGTAGATCTAATGCTCTTGCCATTTACCCTGGAAACTAAATTTATGTGGCTTAGACAGGATAATAACCACAGTACATTCATTACAAATGTGGATTTAATTACAGAACTAAAGCAGCAAAGTATCAAATAGATAATGCAGCAGTATTTTTTTTTTCATCATTAAATCTGGAGAAAGGAAAAACTGTCTGATACTAAATTCTGAAACAGTGGACGCATTCAGCTTTAATCTCCTGAGACTCGGTGACAAGTGCTTTTAACAATTCAGTCATTTGTCCAGAGGATCTTTTTGTGAAAATAACATGATGGTGCTGTCTGTGAAACGTATATCTGCCTGAAATATCTTTATTTTGCACTTCACATCATAAAAGAATGCAAATCATTTTATCCACTATGCATGATAAATACAGAAATGTGTCTTCATCACATTACTTAGTTTTACGGGTAAAAAACCCCAATGTAGTACTGATACCGATACACATGACACAATACACATAACTAATGACTTCCAATTGAGGCTTTTTATCTGGTTGTACGCACTGCAGAATTGCAGAATCTGTGGTGTGCTGAGTCTGCTGTTATAGATACATTTGTGGGTTTTCTTTTAACATTTGCTACCACAAGCACTTGAACACACCATCAAGACTATTTTTTAAAAGCAGTCTGCATTAACCACAAAATAATGGTGAAAATTTGCCCAAAACAAATGCTGTCTCTTGTATTGGATCACTATACTTTTTAGAGGAGATGGAAGGTGATTAATGAACAGCAGTTCACACTCTGAAAGCTTCTACAAAGACAAAACTCCTACCATCCCAAAGCAAAGAGTTTGAGCTGCTCCTCTTAGGACGGAGCTACTGTGCAGATTCCTCTAGTGCCAGCCAGGTGTAATTGACTCAAACATTTCCCTTCAGAGTGCACAATAAAATCACTTCATTTGCTCTCTATCAATTAATTTGCACTCATTGAAGTTTGGCAGCAGCACTGTAGCCCTAAGGGACCGTCCCTGTTTGTTGTTTTTTAAGTTGTTGCTGTTTTTCTCCTTTTTTAATAGTTTGTATTTAATTTTAATTAGATTCAATTTTACTACTTATACCATTTTTTAAAAGTATAAGCAGTGTTTTACTTTTTATTGATTTATGTGTGGTTCTTTTTGTATCCATTGGCTGATATGTCTCATCTTTTAAATGGGTTTTTGCCATGTTGACAACCAAATTCCCAATCAGGAATCAGAGTTTCATCTGGAGTTGATGAAAGGCACAAGCAGAAATGGGTTACTTCCAGTATTTGAGCTAAGTGTAGATAAACATACAGTATCTGTGTTCTTTAACTGGATGCAGAGAGATGGAATTAGCATTGATCTATGTTTTAAAGTCTGTGCGATAAGACAAGGAAAAGCATACTTTCAAATTCGTAGACTGTTCCATAATTTGTTCAACAATGTTGCCAGTTTTTGAGACGAGACTTAGGGTTTCACCCTGCATTGTTCTGTGGATAGTTGCGAAGGGGAATTTGAAAATGGCCTCATTATGATTTGACTGAGAGATCAAGAATTTGATCTGCTCGATGACAGACAATTTAAATAATCAAACTTAAGTGGGCTGCTCTACAAGCAGAATTTGGCTTTTGTTACAATATTTATACAGTACAGTGGCACATATAAAAAAAGAAATCCTTTCCTCACTGTCGTGAATCGTTCCTTTCACTCCTGCTCTACTGACAGACTGACAGTGGTCCCCCACATTTTGTCCTATGTGTGGATAGGCAGTTACCTGGAAGCCAAATCATTTCCTGCTATATAGTAGGACATGCCCCATTATTTAGACAGAGATTACCTTAAGTGAAACAAATCCTGTCATACTATGTTTAGTATAACTAACATTTCCCCTTTTCAAATCCTCAATTGTCATTCAAACCAAATTCACAGGTGGTTCCTTTTGTACGCGGCTTTTCAGGGTTGTCACCTGCCTTGCATTTCAAAGCAGTTTCCCAAAAACCCTTGAATACCTCTCCATTATCCAAATCACATTCAAATACCCTCAGAGTGTGCCTATAGTTTAAGACTCCCATTTTCCTGGTAATTTTACAGTCAAACAAGAAAAGCCCTAATTGCAGTTAGTCACTAGGACTCTCTTCCTGCCACATACAAGAAAGAACAAGGTGACTCAATTCATAAAAAGTGTTCTTCAATTTTGTTGGTATATTTTCCTGGAGCAAAGTGCCTCTTTTATACATTTCAGATATTTTCAGATATTTATTCTCAGTCACCTAATGCTTTGCTATTGTTCATGCACATTATTGCTTTGGATGTGGAAGCCATATCTGTCTCTGCAATGTAGAGCGTGGCCATCAAGGCTCTTTATGGATTTGGGGGGAGGAAAAACTCAGACCAGCAATTGTTGCCGTTGTTGAGGAAACTTGGGAGAAAGGTCTACTTTACTCAAACATGTACGCTATAATAAGAAAGCAAACATGCTGAATATATTCCTCCATAGTGTTTTCTTTTTAGTATCCACAATACACAGATGGCAGATTGAAAGGTACTAGTCTCAATGGGAGGATCTCAAGGACAGCTTGAAGAATGTGCATATTGTACATAAGGCCGTCACCCCTCTGGAGATGTGATTGAGGTGGAAAAAGAAGAAGCTGGTAAGCACCCCTCAAGCCTGGCATGTGTTAACAACTGCGCCGACAGTGACTTCAAAACAATACATTTACAACCAATATGAGGGTACTAAAATGCTAATCACCCAGAAAAAGACATTTATGGTGACTTTTCAGGTAGATCTTATTGACTGTAGCAGAAAGGCACAGCCTGTAGAGCACATGTAATTGAGGGCGGCATCACAGTCACCTTATTTACACTGGTATTTGCAGTTTTTTACATCCTGCATCTTTTGGCATACCGCACAGTAAATGGTTTTTAATTTAAGTTTGTTGAAAAACAGCCACTGCACAAGTTCAGCATGATGAACTTCTAAATGTCATTTCAATTTGCTACAGGACTGCAAACGTATTTTTAAACATCTTCAGTAGGGACGCAAGGGGCAAACATCTGAAAATATCATACCTTTTTCGTAGACCCAACTTTTGTATAAGAGTGCAGAGTAGCAAATGAGAAGTGCCTCCTGTACAATGAGAGCAGCTCCCTTGTTATCACATGGTGCATGTCTTCAGCCCTTATTTGCGGTGAGGTGTTATTAGCAGCGTAGCGGCGCTGTCCCACCTCATCACATCATCTGTCAGAAGATCATCAGCTGCCGAAGCAGCCCAGGAGGAGGATCCCTGTGTGCTGCTTATCTGCCTCAGACACACACACAGCCTCTTGTCCCCACGAGAAGAGGAGTAACTGCTGTAAGCAGATCACTAGTGTACTTTGAATGTATGTGTTGCTGAGTATTTCAGCATCTCTATCATTGTTTGAGACACTTTGAAATCGTTACCTTTCCAAGAGAATTATTGTAGTTTGTTACTACATTACAAGTTTTATCAGTGGTTACTATGCAGATTAAGGTTTTACATACAACATATGACATATCACATGGAGCAGCTACAATGTTATATCAATAAATTAACATTATAAAAAGGACCATTGTTCATACTATTGAGTATTTTTACTTTAGACATAAATCTTTTAACGTGTGTTTACTAGTTTCCCTAAAGTAAAGGATTTAAAGGATAAATCTGGTGATATTTTATAATTTTCTTATTGTCATCAAATCCAATGAAAAGATTAAAACCCACAATGAATTGATCCTACTAAAAAGTATTGTGGGGGGTTTTTAAATCCAAAACCTGATATGCTGTATCTTTATTCCTCTGTACTTCCAAGCTTCTAACACATCAATGAGCCACACTGTTGCCCTGGGTGACATATTCCTTCATTACCATGTATATAGGCAGTGTAGTTTGTTTATGTCAATCCCACATACACCGTCCTGCTGCTATAAATACTCTAATACACATTTGGTGCACTAGTAATCTTCAGCTGGAAATATTCCTCAACAAGTACAATAATTATTCATGAATTGAGTAATGCTAGCTTAAAACTACCGTGCCCAGCTGCTTTAGGAACCTTTTTTAAATTTCTATTCAATTTTTAGAAAACTGAAATGTATTAACTGAACTGTAATGTTTGTGACCTGTATTTATAGATGTACATTGTCAGTAGGAACAAATGGCCTTGCCACAGAGAGAAACGGGAAGTCAGAAAATATTGACACATAGTTGGTTTTGGTCTTCAGGGGGAATTGTTGACCAGATTACAGAATATCACCAACATCATCCCTTAAATTCTCCTGGGAAATAAACAGTATATCTGTGACTAAATTCAATTGCTTATCCTGCTAATCAGAATACTTCATTGTCTTTAATTTCCCTGCAGATTTTCTGCTTCAAAACGTTATAAACCCACCAACATCCTATTCATTGCTGGACACGATTTTGTTTAGTGTCCCTTTTAAAGTCAATTGATTTGGTAAAATAATACATTTATTTTCTCAAGGGTTGGCCGTTATCTGTCACAGTTGTGGGGAGAATTACATTGTGTAGGCATCAGCAGTCAGAGCCTAAAGTAGCTTAAAGCCTATAACATTACATCTGATCTCCAGGGCTAAGGCAGAACAAGCACTGTGCTCAAGTGTGGTACCGTCTCTTCCTCTTCCCTCTTTTTATACCAGCTTCAGTGTTGTTAAAGCAAAAGAAATTAGGCTGTCTGGGAGAAAAACATCGGCTCCATTTTAGGCTAAGGTTATTTTATTTGGATTTCTCTGTGAGCAGCTGTTCCTTCTTCGTATTCCTATTACAATTTTTTTTTTTTTTTTACCGTGGCTTACATGCAGTTGATTTGGTTTTCACCTCATTGACGTCTACAGTGACTGCACACTGCCCTGCAACATTATTGTTATTATTCACTTATCGGTGTACAGGGTTGTACGTTCCGAGGGTGCCATTTAGTTTTTGTCACTCTTAATGTACACGACTAGCTGAGGAGTCATGCACACATTACAGGAGTGATTACCAATGCACAGATAAAGGCCAAGTAACATGAGTCACTCTCAAGTGAGGAGGCTAAGCTGTTGAATCGGCTGCCGTCACTGGGATTTTGACGGGACATTATCCGGATAAGTGTTGGGGGTTTCTTTTGGTTTTTGGTTGTTTTGTTTTTTTGCATTAGCTGGTGTGAATGTTACATGTGGCTGCTGTCGCACTCTCAGGGCTGAATTTTATTCACCAAAGTTAGTGTTTCATATGTAAATCAGTCCCTTAAATTAGAAAAGCAAACTCATACATTTTTTTGAGGTAGGTTAACCTGAAATGGTGAAGGTGTGTTTTTGAGTAATGAAAGACGTACTTCTGTCAAACCGATTTGTATAAATGCATTGCTAAATAACAGATGCATGTGTCTTTTCTTTTGGTTGTGATGTCTGGAAAGAAAAGGAAAAGGGGGGGGGGAGAATGGAGAGAATAAACAGAAAGCTGTTCAGGTTGAAATGAGTTTCCCCCCCTCTGTTCGCTGCTTCCGCCTTTTGACTGATACCCCTAAACACACGGGGAGTTCAGATGTGCTTTGGTTTGCTTCGGAGGGAATGCCATATCAGATTAGCAGCTTAGTCTTTTATTTCTCGACAGGTTCACATTTATCTACACAATTCCCAGTTATATTTCTCTTTCAGGTCCGGAGCCTCTAGATTCTGAGTCTCTGCCACGTGTGAACATGTGGCATTGTAGTAAATGCGTCTTTTGATAATCCGCCTACCGTGTGTCTGCTTTTATTACAGTTGCAGAATTCATTATTCTCCACGTCTTCATGGGTTATAGAGGCTGGAGTTGGCGTCTGATGTTAGTCTCTGGAATATGTAATGCTGAAAATGAAGGATGTTACAGATCTTCACATGTTTTTGTGTTTTCATGGCTCATTAAGATAGCAAAAACGTTTTTAAACTATGCTAGCAGCATGGTTCAAGGCATGGCAATGTCCACTGGTTGCTTGGTCCAGACAGAAATAACTGTTAGACTCCATGTGTTATACCATCAAAACTAAAGCCATTTCCATCAACCTTAACTGTACATTTTGCAATTAGTGGTAATTATAAAATGTTAGCATAGTTGGTTAATATGATAAACTGTAGACTCTAAGGCCCCATTCACATCTGGTATTAACATTTGATCTTTATCTGGATATATTATCTGAATAATCCCCTGGCCTTTTTATTTAAGCCTGGTGTTAAAAAGCATTTTTGTTATCTCTCTTCTGCCCACATTGTGATCGCATCTCAATATACAAATTAGTTAATTGGGGCTAACAACCATGGCACATCCCAGGTCAAGGATAGCAACAGGGGTTTTTGAAAGCAAAGACTTGCCAGCTACTGCTATAGCTTGTAGCTTTCGGCATGCTTGCTTAAACTAGCAGAAAGGCAGAGTTTAGTGACCTTTCAACTTGCTGGGCAGATTTTGTTCTTAAGAATGTGGCCACGCAGTAGGGATTGTATTTACACCTGCTGAGATACAAGGCAGACCATAACATTATGTTCTCAATGTGTCCTGCGTGCATTTACACCTTTTATATTGATCTGTGGTTTGCTTTTTCCAGACTGGATATCCAGAAACGGATGTTAATGCCAGATGTAAAGGAGTTGTTAGTCTTGTTAACAAAAATTTATAATATGACTGCATCGTCAAAACTCAACCAGTTAAAGTTCCCCTCTGTACTTAAGCATGCGTTTCCCTTATCTTTACACTGTACTGTTAGTGAGCCCAGTAAGAATAGGGTGTCACCGCTACAGTAAAGCTGGTGGTGGCTTATTAAATTGGAAAGTTGGTGCCGGCATTGTGTTACAGTAATTAGAGTTGAACAGGTGATGCTTTATCTCAGCCCTTGTTATGGATCATATCTCGGTGTTGTGTTGTAATTCTCTGTCTGCTGCTGAGGAGCCTCCATGCTCTGTCACACTAATTAGATAGCGCAAGTCATTCCCCATTTCACTCTACGAGGATCTTTTACTGGAAGGAGGGAAAATGATGAGATGAGGAAGAGGAAGAGAGGAATTGGCAGGTTGGCATGGTTGACGAGTGTAACGGGGGCCTCACATTTAGTATCAGTTTGTATCAAAAGCCTTTGGAACAGACTGAAGAACTTTAAGGAGCTTTCGCCGATATCAGCAGTTAAATAATCTCCCTTTGCTGGTTTGTCATTTTGTCAATTTGAACCTGTTTTGTTTGGACAAAGCTGTGTATTTTCTGTGTGGACGCTGCATATTGTGCTCTGCCCAGCCGGCTGAAAGATAACTTTTTTTTAAAATCTAATTGCAAAGCTCTCAAAGTGACAATGTTTGTAATATGAGAGTTGGGCAATGGAGCAGGTTTTATTTCAACTCTGAATTGCAATTTGTAGAGTTCAGTGTTCAGTTTCTGCAGCATCATTAACAATATAGATTACCAGTGATACTGACATTCCATTGTCTTAAGGTTTATGGCTCTTGATCATTATGGCGCTCTGCCTCACTTTCTGCAGTTCAAATTGTTCCGCAGTTGTAAAATGCAGTGTGTGAAGCCATTCATTGTGGCTGTAGGCATATCCGGTAATTAAAGGATTAACTTGGTAATCTAAATTGTCTCTTGTCTTTTCCTTCTTCTTTCCTCCCATTATTTCCTAACATCCATTTCAAAGATTTAAGAATGCCTCCTTTCCCTCTGCCTGCGTTTGTGTTTCTTCCCATGTCTGCACCGAGTTCTGTAATCAACTTCCTTCTGTATAACCCAATTTCCGGCTAAACGTAAGGGGACAACAAATCCATAAGCATATGCGTGCCCTGGATGGCAAAGACTGCGACTGCGTCCGCCCCTCCTTGACAGCTCAGGATGTCTTCAGTTCCTTTGAGGATTGCGTGTAGTTATTAAGTCAAAATGTGTTTAAATCTCTGTGACTCTTTTAAAGGAAACCTCATGCGCTGAACTACCAAACAGGTGAAGCTTTGAAGAATCGGAGACATTTAAATCCAGAGTTTTGCTACAGCAAAGCATTTTGAATCTACATCTAAAATGAACTAAATTTAAGTGTTTCTCATGTATACGCAGGTTTTGTGAATTTCTCAAAAATAGTCTGTAGCCTCTTGAAATTAGGGTTTTTAAGAACTGGTATCTTTGTCATTTTTATGTTTGTATGTGTGATTGAAGTGACCTTTATACATTGAAGTTACCAAGCATTTAATAGCTAAACTATGCTTTACAAAGCAGAGATGTTATGCAAGTTTCTGAATCATTTCTCTT
Source organism: Nannoperca obscura (assembly GCA_036024295.1). Taxonomy (NCBI): domain Eukaryota; kingdom Metazoa; phylum Chordata; class Actinopteri; order Centrarchiformes; family Percichthyidae; genus Nannoperca; species Nannoperca obscura. The sequence continues at coordinate 17,674 of JAVQJL010027032.1, forward strand.
CTGCTTTATATACTGTTTTGAAGACCAGAAACATTTCTTTAGACACAAACACCCAAAGTGCATTTCTAACTAATAATGCAACTTGATTACTGCTTTGCTCTGGCTTTGAATTATGTATCTTCAGTTAAAACGAAGGTCTTCATCTCTTTAGGAGATGCAATTCAATATGAGGCAACGATTAAACGTGTATTTCTTCATAAAGCAGCTAAACGCTGTCATACTTAATTCTGAATGCCCTAACATTTGGAATGAAAGAGGACAGCATGTGTGTAACTTGAGGAAAAATACCCAAGTTAATGTTATCACTGAGTTATGCAGCGCAGGATGCAGAGTCTATCTGGAGAGCCACAGCCAGTGATTAAACCACTGCTATAGAAAACTGATTGTTTGAGAGGCGGATTCAGCCATTGAACTGGATTGTCCATGGAAACATCTGGAAGTGAATGGGGACAAAGCATCAGCTGTGGCCCTTGAGTGATGAATATGAATATTTCTTCCAATCTGGAGACTCTTGGTCCACACAGTGTTAATGGTGATACTAAGAATAGGACTGTGTTAGCACTCTTGCTAGTATGTACACGACTTCAGGCTCCCAGCTGTTGATCTTCTAAACATCACGTTCAGCCATTTATTGACACAAACATGCACATCTGCACAGACAAATATACTCTATTTCTCTCCCTCCCACACACACACACAGTTTCTGTTACACAGTTCTCAAAATGTCAGCTCTTTTTCGTTGACAGGAACTTAAAATGGGCTCATAGGTTTCAAGGCAAATATTCTTTTAAAGACGCCGTCGCCTTGAAAGGCGAGCAGCGCGAAGGTGTCATGGAGCGTCGGCGCTTGTAGCAAAGGTAGACGGCACAAAGTTGCTTCCCTGCTTGGACCCCCAGCTGAGGTGTTGCTTCAAGTAGATGACAGGAAAAATGAATAAATAAAAACGAACAAATCAGAATAAGCAAATGTGTGAGCTCCTGTTCAAAGGTGTGAGGCTCATTAATAGTGTTGCTGTATTTACACGACTGACAGCTCCAACTTTCTTCCTTTTGTCAACAAACTGTTTAACAGCATCACTCAGAAAAGACAGAATTTAATCATTCCACTTGCTGCCTGTTTGAGTAGAGATGATTTATGCCGCAAGCTTTTGATGGCAATTCTCAAAGTGTGACGATGTGACCTGAGCATGAGGAGCGCATCTATCATGGAAATATTCTCGACAGGGAACAGTGTAGGCAGCGTGTTATTAGTACCCTGAATTAATATATGCACACAGATGTACAAACCTGCATCAATGTAAATGCTTAGCAGCCGATTTCCTATTCATGGAAATGGGTGAAGATTGTAAGAACATCGCATGTGGCATGTGTTAGACTGATTTACGTATTCACCCCGTCCTCCCAGTCCCCTCCTCTCCTTGTGTCCCTCCGTCCATGATTTATTAATTTTATATTTAAGCCTCTCTGCTATCTTGGATGATAGGAAACTTGATGGAAACGTGATGTGATTAAGTTTAGGTTGCCATGGGTGCCAACTCTCCTACATGTTTATTTAATGCATCTGAACGGTTTCCTTGCAAGTATATTTTCACTGCCAGTGATTGATTGTTTTTCTCGTCCAACCTTTAATGACCAGGAATATATTATGGTATGTGAATTTATTGGTGTTTGACCATTTCTGTGTAAACCTGCATTTCTGTTTGCATGCATAATCCTGCGTCTCTCATTGATCGAGAGAAAGACAAAGTTGTTTGCGAGCAGCTTTTTCTTGCTTGCGGTCTATTTTGTGTATGTGCGCATTTTTTTTAATTTGCTTGTGTGTTCATGTGTATGCGTGTGTAAAAGTATACTGGAGTGAGTGTGTTTGACAGAGAATGAGTGTGTGGTTGAAGGAGTGCTTGTTGAAGCATGGTTGTCTGATTGAAAAATGTATTCTGAATCCCAGACATGTCGAGGAGTAAATATTTGTCATCTGGGGACAAACATACATCAGTCAGCCGTGCTCCAGATTATATATGATGGTGGAGGAAGCTTTTTCCCCCCCCTTACACATCCCATTTCTGCTTCTTTGTGTTTTTTTTTTTTCACGCCCAACTTTAATGTTGTCAGAAGCCTATTGAAAATATTTTTAACTATACAATTCCTAAAAAAAGCTACTCAGTGGTATAAAAGCATCCGGAAAGCCACTTAAGCAAACCCAAGCACTCTGAAGAAAAACATCAACCAACAAAGTGGTTGTGACAAATTTGATCTTGACTTTGTTGTTAATGGCAGCTAAACATGAAATGGTTTAATATTCTGGATAGTAATTTTAATTGAATAAATTTCAGAGGACATTGTAAGGCGCTGATGGTGTCATAAAACACTTGTTATAGCTGCTGATCATCACTGTGATGTAAATTATGCTCAGTGATTGCTCAATGATGCTTTCCTTCGGGGACATGACGTTGTAAAAAAAAAAAAAAAAAAAAAAAAAGGAAATTGTAATTGGCTCCAAAGGGCACACGATGTGTTGGTGCCATGAGGGAGAAACACAAAAGAGGGTTATTTTCTCTCCAGCTATGGTTTTTCTCCCTGCTGACATCCTCATACTGTGGTGCTTTCAGCAATTCTGTTCTCCAAGTAGATAATAGGGAGTGAAAGTAACAAAAAAAAAATGCTTATTTCACAAATGGCGATAACACAGTACGACACGAGCAGAGGAGAAGTGAGGATGAGTATGAGGAACTTCGTTTCAAAATAAGACTTGAGATTTTTGTGTGTACATAAAAAGAGACCGCAGGAAAGTGATACAGTAGTGACATTAAAGTCAAAATCATTATGAAATATTGACGATGGATGGTAACAAAAGACCGCTGAGAAAGCTGCAACACAAAATCTAAACCTGCATGCTTTTTAAAATGCAGTGGTGTGTGCATATATAGTTACAGCAGTTACAGGAAATTCACATTTTTTTATAGTTTTGAGTTTTTTGTTTTTTTTCTCTTTTTGACTGCGTCATAGCCACCTCCTCATCTCCTCTTCTTGTGGACATGCTCAGTCCCCGACTTTTGGAGTTGACTTGTTCAGCTGGACAGATGCGACATGTGGGGTCTGTGCGCAGCAGGAAATGTGCCCTGGACGTCATGGCTCAGCACTCGGACACCTGGTGCACCCCGTTTGTGTTTGTGTGCGCACGCTCATTTGTTTTAGGTCAGCTGAATTGCCTCTCGAGAATAGCAGCTGCAGACAAATATCGGGTCACAACCTGATGCGTTCTTTTAATAAGAATCTAAATTATACTGAAGATGGTTACTGGCTACTGGGCCCTAGCAACACACCCAGCGTGCAGTATCAATTAAATCATCTTCATTGACCTGTGTTTGTTGTTTGTGTGTGTGTGTGTACTAAATGATCTAGCTTTGGACTTGGATGCATTTGACAATTAAGGGTGACTTTAGCCAATCACATTCAGTGGAATCTAATGCAGTGTTGTATGTCTATTGGATTTGTTCATTGACCTGCAAGAAGTCTGTTAAGTGGCTGATACTCCTTGTCTGTGATTGTGTGTGTGTGTGTGCCGGTGCACGTTGACTTTGAAGTACATTGTGTCGTGACAATAATCTAAGCCAATTTACCACGCATCAGCCCTCCATTATGGGTTTGATATAAAGCAGTGCGTGACTAGAATGCCCTCCCATAAAATGACAATTTACTTCTGAAGAAATTACGTGTTTAACCTCATTAACCTAAAGTGCATGTACTAAAATGGAAGACTAATCCCCACCCCTTGTGGCACACACAAACCGCGCATAAACACAAACACAAATTGGAAACATCACCAAAAGTTGAGTTCATGTTGAATGTGACCCTTGCAAATGAGAAGCCAGCGGCGAGTTAACATCAGGAGCTCATCAAGGCATTCTAGCCACTCGTCAGCGTCTCGGGTGGCTTTGGTTTCACTCTCTGTTTCAACATCATCTGTCCTCTATGAGATGATTAACCTGGCAGGTGTGAGGTGAGTCTCGCCCACTGTTTTAGTGAGCTGTCGTCTTCAGTCTGCGGGGAGTACAGAGGGTCAGCCTGGCCCGACTAATGGCCGTGGTCACAAAGCTGGAAGCCAGCCCATTAGATGAAGCCGCCGTCATTAGGACCAACACACTTTCAAACAACCTGACCTACTGGTCCCATGCTGTTTATAAGCAAAGTTTTGGCTCTCCATTAGAGCAATTATACTCACTACTCATGATGAACTGTGGCCTTTTCCTCAACAACACGAGACAAGAAACACACACTTGCATACATAGTAAATAATGTCAGGCAGTTCTGTTGTCCTGAATAGGGAGCTGCCATACTTTTTCTTACAATGAGAAAAAAGGAAAGGTGTCAGCAAGTGATGTATGCCATTCATTGGACACAGAACATTTAGTTTTCATTAAGAGTTAAACATGTACACGAAACATTAATGGGGTTCAGCGGCAGCAGCAGTGGCATGCTTCACTGTATCTCATCCTGATGAATTAGCAACTCAGCACACAGGGGTAAAAGGAAAAAAACAGAAGAAAGAGAGACATTAATATGTGTAGTGGGGGAGGAACTGACAGATAATGTCTTTATCCAAAGATTGGTGTTTATGATGCAACATAATATTATCCCTGACCAGGGCATCAGCAAGCTGCAAGGATAAGGCTGGGTGAGGGAGGAGAGGAAGAGAGGAGAGAAAGGTCAGCGTGAGTGTTGCCGTTTCATTATGAGAGATGTGGACTCCCATCCTTCCCTGCTGCACAGGGAGTGATGGAGAACGTTGTTAATGCCTGGTCTGTCAGCCATATTGGATTCAGGGCAGTAAATTAATATTACACTCCCTTTAAAGGGGTTTTATTTTGGGATTTACTGGTCTCCCCTGAGTGTCGGTGGTGTAAAGAGGTTATTTCCCTCTTTCTACTCTGTTCTGTGTCCTCTCGCTATCTCTCGCACAAGGCTAATATGTTTAGAGAGAGAGGAGCTGTGTTCGAGGAGGAAAGATGTGTACGCTGCTGCTGCTGTAGGCTCCATTGTGTCATTCAGCGTTTGTGTTGAATATTTTTCAGGGAGCGTAAAAGTTTGCTGTAAATCGTAGCATTGTCTCCCTCAAGGACAGCTCTTGTATCTCCGCGCAGTGAAGCCGTACGTTCACTTTTGTTCCTGCACATCCCCTACACATCTTAATGTTCTGAAGAAATATAAAAACATTGAATATATATAGGAAGCACCTTTAACTGGCTGTCTAGCTGTCAGTCATCTCTAACCTCCCTGCCTCTCGCCCTGTCTTGCTTAATGTGAGTAGAGTTTAGAGTCCTGGTTGAAGAGCCGTATAACACAATGTGAAGTGGCCTAGTGGCTGAGACAGCCAAGAGCACACAAGGCCGAGCTCTGTCACTGCCAACTCTCCTCCATACAGCTCTGTCACTCTTTTTTTTTTAAATTCTGTCTGTCCATCTGTCTCTGTCTTCTTCTGCCTCTTTCATATGCATATGTATGAGACGCAATTCACCAAGGACACTGAAAATCTGCATTAGATATTTGGTGTCAGCTGCATTTTCACTAGTCAAGCAGGCTCACCGGCGAAAACCCAAAAGGTCCAGCCATTGCCTTCATGACAACTTGAAAACTTGAAAGCTTTTTTTTTAAATTTGGCATCCCCTCTAAAATGCCTGCCTCTCTCATCCTCTAAAGGTTCCGAGCACGTCGCCACAGCAACACTTCCCGCCGCCTTCTCGGACCTGTTACCTCACTTCCTGGTGGAGCCAGAGGACGAGTACATCGTGAAGAACAAGCCGGTGGCGCTGACCTGCCGCTCCACCCCGGCCACGCAGATCTACTTCAAGTGCAACGGCGAGTGGGTTCACCAGGACGACCACTTGATTGAGCGGACAGTTGACCCAGCCTCAGGTACATGCAAAACAAACGGCTCCCATCTAAATCATTCATTTTTTCTTTCCGCTCTTTCTTTGAGCTCCTTCTGTGCACATTTTCAACTGCGATGAGCAGTCTTTTCACCTGTTTTTGTTCGGGATGTGTGACGCATGCGACTCCATACATGCATTATGTAAAGTGTTTGCGTGCTGAAACTAAGGTTTGCAATTTGCCAGTGATTACTGTGCTCCATCAGGCTCTTGGCTCACCCTCCAGCCTATTTAGTCTGCCAGTCTCATAATAAGCACATTGGTTTCAGTCTCAGAAATCTTCTCGATCACCTTGGAGACCTGTTTGTTTTTCTCCCTGTTGTGCTACAATCCCCCGCCTCCACCATCAGTGTCATAAACATGTATGACACTGATGTGGTGTGATTCAGCAGCAATCTGCAAATTCAAACCACCCATTCACAGCCTGACAACTGATTGTGAAAATGGGAAACGTGGAAATGACAGGTTTTGGGGGGAGCTGGAACACACACACACACACACACACAAACACGTACAAATAAAATAAAGCAGCTTTATTGCCATACATAACAAACACATGCATTAAAAAAAAAAGATAATGGACAACAACTGGAATGTACACAAAAAGGCAGACATACTTATCAGTGTCTGCACACACAAACACAAGAACACAAAGGGAAGGTGTTTAAAATAAGTACATAAATAGTCCAGGTTGCTACAGTGCATGTGTTACAGTGCAAGCTGGTTACTAAAGTGTGCGTATACACAGATTATAGGATACACATCATTTCTGGATTTTATGCAGCTCTCATTGGGAGACACTGCGGAATCAGCTGCTTATGAAATGGTGAACATGAATTGCGTTTTTGTCAATAGCAAGTTTTGTCAAGAACACGATGTGCCCCATAAACTGTAACTGAGTTTATGGGGACATCACATTAACAATGCAACGGTGCTCTGCCAACATTTAATGATGATGGACTATTTGCCATGTGGTTATTAGCCGTTACAGCCACCATTTCTTTGTCTATGAAGCAAATGTGTCGTGCCACAGACCCCCAGCGAGGGGCTCCGTCTTTAGAAACCATGTGAAGTTTCAAGGCCCCCCTCGCAGCTCTCCACATCACTCTGTGTTCCCGCAGCCTTTGATGATGAATGTGTCATGTGGGGCTGTGCAGATATGAAGGACACGTGGTTGTCCAGAGGTATGGTTGCTCCAAGGCACCCACATCGATCTCTCAAACACTTGTGCTGTTTAATGTCAGCACTGCCCTGAGGAGTTTACTGATGGCTCCCTCTAATCCCCCTTCCTGCAAGGTGTGCGTGTGCGTGTGCGTGTGCGTGTGCGTGTGCGTGTGCGCGTGCGTGTGCGCGTGCGCGTGTGCGTGCGCGTGCCACACATGCTTGTCAGGCTGTCCTCTCACCCTGGTCGTCACAGTCACACCGGACTCTAAACCCGTACCTGTTGCCAAGCAACCAGGACTTCTGTCACACCAGAAGCTGCTCGATATCAACATCATGCCTCGAGGAGGGAGGAATGAGGAGTTTGGAGACATACCCAAGTTGACAAAAATTGATTGACAATTTATATCCAGTGTAACAGTGAAAAATCACCTTCTCAAAATAGCCCATTTCTCTAAAAGAAACTTTGAGAAATTTCCTACCTGACTCGGAGTGTTAGTTTCTTTTTGCCCTCCATGCTTTGCATTAAGAGTCCATGCTTGTTACCTCCATTAACAAAGACAGAGATGTAAATGCTATGCTCCCATGTGACCAGTCGGCAACAGTCAAAACGATGCTACGGTTTCAGCCTCAGTTTCATTGGCTGGCGTGTTCAAACTGATTGGGATTCTCGTCAAGGATCCTCTTTCCTTTTGTTCTGTAAATTAAAGCAGAGCCTGTGCATCGAGTTAATGCTCTTAAGTCCGACAATAAAATAATGGAAATGGCATGCAGGCACATCAGAGTCCAGAGTCACTGCTGGAGATCCTGTGCACATTTGTTCTGCTGTTTTCTGTTCACCACGATAATATTTTATTCAGTCTTTGATGGATGAGTGGCCAATCAGCAGTGAAGCACACAAACAGTTTGATTAGGCATGGAGGGAGAGGGAGGGAGACTCCTGAAATCTCAAAATGTATCACTGGTATATAATCATCTATTCTTACAGAAATGTAAACATTCTGTAGCACTGGGCTATTGGTTTGCCACTGCATGAATGTTTTTTACCGAAATAAAATAAAAAATCCATTATTAATGAAGAAAAACACTCTTGCTGTTTGCTCCACAAGAGTTTCTGAGTTTGTCTAATTGCTTTGGAAAAGGTTTCACATACCCTGGAGTTGCAGGTTTTTCACAGCCCATCAATTAAACAACCAACCATCAATTAAACATGTCAGGGTAAAATAAGGGTTAGGAAGGTTTTTATCTATATTCAACCTTGTTACTTGAGATTAAAAGTCTGGCTAAGATCAACTGCAATAACAAGTTGCAAACAACATTTAAAAATTATTTAAATGTCACGATTATAAAATCGTGACTGACTTTTTGAATACAACCATGTAAAAGACACCTTAAATCAAGCCAAGCTAAAACCATAAAACAAAGTATAAAGCACATAATAGCAAAGACCAATGCAAAACAATAACGGAGATGAACATGAACAGCCACATTTAGCAGTTTTAAGTCTACAGTAGCTGCAGAGGGATCAGCACACACAATAGCTCTTTTACCCACTCCAAGATGCCTACACTGTTCACAGCCATAACATGGATCTGGCCTGGACGAAACAAAATAATTACTCTAAATCTGTTCAGTAGAATTCTCGTGTGTTCAAACTGGCCAACGTGAGACGATACAAACGTGTCTACCTTTATTGTTTATACCACTATCACTGAGCAGGACTGCTTTATGGCAATATTGGATTTGGTCCTATACAATTCACTGGATAATCCAGAAACAGATAAAAATGTTTAGTTTTCTAGAAAATCTTACTATATCACAACATATATCAATACCACAATATGAAATAATATGGATACAACTCCTAGCTACAAAGTAAGATTAACAAGATTAGTCCCTCAGGTATTTTGAAGTAAGCTGAACTGCTCATAATCTTTTTAAATAATCGTAATGATTTTTATTATCTGAAATAGAATGAATAGAATTAGAAATATGGGAAGCAGTGAGAAACCGATTTAAAGACGTGCGTCTGCGACATAAGTTGAAAGTCAAACTAGACTGCCTCTTTCCAAATGCACCACTGATCACCAATGCACTTGAGGTAACCTTTCGTCTGCCGCTGTGATGTGTGTGCTGCGAATGTCGAGGGATTCCCACAGACCTAATGACTTCTGCGCCTGTTTTTCCATTACTAAAGGAGATCAAATGGGAAAACAAACTGGTCAAAGAGAGCAGAAGTCGCAATTGATAATCCCCTCACTGTTACACGGCAGAACCAAATTTAAGTGATATCAGAAATGTGTCCGTTTCAGAGAGAGAGAGATATATTAACTGGTCTTGCACGGCAGAGGCAATATTCGGTGAACTCCATCCATGTTCACTCCAAGCAGACTCGAGCAAAGTAACTGGAAGGGTTTCAATTAATAACTGATCCAGGTCTGAAGTGCAGGCATGTTTCAGTCAGACTGCTCAGTATTTCAAAGCTCAGGAGGTAGAAAACCAGACATGTGGATAACAGGCTACAGCAGACGTGACCTCTGCCCTCATCAGACCGATCTGTTTATTGCAAGTGATTCAGTGTAGGAAAGACAAAAGAGCTGCTCCTGCTGACTGTGTGTAATGCACAGTTATAGTTAGAGATACTGACCGCCCTTTGTATTCTGATAATGCTTTGGGGGGGGGGGGGGGGGGGGGGGGGGGGGGGGGGGGGGGGGGGGGGGGGGGGGGGGGGGGGGGGGGGGGGG
>JAVQJL010027038.1:0-12379 GCA_036024295.1 Nannoperca obscura
ACACACACACACATATACACACACACCCACACACACACACATATACACACACACACACACACACACGCATATACACACACACAGACACAGTCCTCCTTAATTGGTGGGCTGTGCCCTCATTACATGTCCAAATATATGCATGTGCCGCTATTGTCTCTCCCCAAAGACTCCCTCTTTGAATGCGGATTGAAAGCGCGCTCCATGCTGTGTGTGTGTGTGTGTGTGTGTGTGTGTGTGTGTGGTGATCACAGCTGTCCTTGATGGCGGTGAACTTGAATCTCAATCTGACCCTATTCTTCTCTGGGGGACAATGCTTCATACTGTCTTTGGGGACTCCCTGAGCACTCTTTCACACACCGATCCACACACCGACCCACACACACACACTGACCCACACACACACACACACACACACGCACACACACACGTGCAGGTGAGCTCAGTGGGAGCTCAGAGGAAGAGATCTGGTGTCTTGTTTTCTGCTTCTTGTTGGTAAATACCTCTGAATAATTACCATAAAATATTCAAGCAGACGTGAATCAAATGGGAGACCCTCTTCAGCAAAAACCACAATTACCTCCCATCCGAACCACACACTGCGGCAGCGAGGGAACCAAAACACTCCCTCTGCTTATTTTTGGACTCTAAAATCCAGTTCAGCTGCCTGCTGCTGAATATTTTGGGAATATCTGTCTTCAGACTGCAATCCACAACTATCAAAGCCAGCGTTATGTATTTAGCGGCCTCTTGTATTGGCAGGCTTTTGTAAAGCTAACAAGTATAAAGTCAACAACCACTGTAAAATCAAATATAATGCCGGAGCCAAAGTACATTTCACACATCGAAGAGTTTATAAAGAAACTCAATACACTTCTCAGAATGCCAGATTATCAAACAGTAGAGGTGTTTAAAGTGGGATGATGAGAAATAAAGTTCGGCTTTATCTTCATGATCTCCAAATTGTGGATTTCTGCTTGAATTATGGGGGGGGGGGGACAAAAAGCAGTTTTAATCAATATTTGGATATTAACAATGGATGAATGTCTACATGTAATGTGAATGATGGCTGCCCAGGTCACACAGGTCACACGGTTTGCGACCAGCTGGTGAACATAGTGGAGCATTTAGCAGCTAAAGAACCAGATATTTCCCTCAAAAGCTGGTGGAAACCAAAACTAGAGGTGAAAGGAGGGTGAATATTGGACTTACACTCATGAGGTAGCCGGAAACACAACTTCAGGTGAATGCTATCGTTGGTCTGTGTCCACAAACAACAACATCTTTGCCAACACTTTCACCATATCAGCAAAAAAGCTACGCAGGTTTAAGATGGAAAAGGACACCGACATGGTTTATCGTGCAGAACCAGTTTCCTCTGAGTAAAAACCACAATTATAAATTGAAAAAATTGATTTGGATCTTTTTTTAAATGCTGCGGAGAAAGTCACCACACTGTCGGTTGGTGCAAAGAAACCAGAACTGACTAATTATATTGGGAAAAAAAGTGTTGATTTGCATTTAAAATATCTTTTTGAGGGCAGAAACATGTTCCAGTATTTAAGAATTACATAATGACAATTCTTTCTGTGTATTTTTGTACTGTTTTGATTATTTTGTATTATTCCATTTCCTGCATGCATCCATGAACCTGTCAATCATCCAGGCCTCTCATCGTTTAACAGACTAACGTGCCGATGGCGGAGGCGGGATGAGTCAGCCAGAGGCGTGATCGTCATGCCTGTCATCCCTCACTTTACACCTCCTTCACTTCACCCCCCGACCGGAATAAAAAAGATACTTAACCATATTCTCCTTCACATTCTCGCCTCCACTCTCACACACACACATCCCCATCGCACCCTCCTCGCTTTCACACTCTCACTCATTTCCTCCCTCTCTCCTCTCTCTGTGTCTGTCTAGGAGGTTTTCTGCAAGATGACCTGATGGTGTTGGCAGTGACATGCTTATGCAATGCTTGTAAGAGCTTCCGGTGACACGCAGACAAAGAGGAGAGGGCTGGAGGTGGAGGTGGAGTGTTTATGTGGATGAATGTACTGGAGAAGGAAGGACTCTGGGCTTCTTCTTCTTCTTTTCCCTGTGTGTCGAGGCGTTAGTGTGCGAGACGACAGCTGTGGGTGGTTTTCATTTCAGTGACTGTTTCTTTTGTCTGCTGAGGATTGAAATGTGACCTACTGACAACAAACCCGACTGCATGAGTCTGGGAAGAAGTTAACAACAGTGTCGACAGTGATAATGTAGGATGTGCACGACAACTTCATTTTGTGGATTTAAATTAAAACCATGTTTTTCAAAGATTTCAAAGATTACATCCAGTATTTAGATGGGATCTTAGACGAACAGAAGTCAGCGTTACAAAGAATGATTTCTAACTTTTAATTTAGCTATACACAGATTGGAAGTAAGTAGGATATATTGGATATTTGTATTGTAACTTTCTATTTTCTATTTATGATTCTTGATTTTGGCAGTACTTTTTCTTTCTTTTCCTTTCTTTTCTCTTCACTTACCGCTAAATATAGAGGCACATCCCTTGCACCTGAAAATCTTCTCCGCAATAAACCTTTTTCTGATTCTTATTCTTATAAGGAGAAAAATACTATACAATAAATCAAAGAAAGATACCTCGGCCAGCGTACATTAATGTGCTTTATGTATAAACTTCCATTCAATAAAACAATGAATACATTTGTAATGTGTGTGATCTTGGGATGGGCTCCTTGCACAAAAGGCAAATTAAATTTAAACTTGAAAATGTTTCATTAACGGCAGAAAGAATGCAGTATATTCTGCATCTTTTCACACAAAAGGTATATTAAAGGGTTTTTAATGGGTTATAAAGATGAGTGGATTGAGTAATTTGCCTTTTCATTCCTGACGGTGTATATTCGGTCCATGCACACACACACACACACACACACACACACACACAGCTGCAAGGTGAGGGACAGCAGCTCTGACACCTGAACAGATTTTCATGCACGGGGAGTTTGGGAGTTTGGGATTGTGTGATTTCACCTCAGCCTCATCACGGCGGTGCGGCGAGCGAGACGACAGCTGCAGAAGATGAGGAGACGTCAGCTGACGTGCGGCGGCCGGAACAGATGTTGGTGTCAAAACATTTTTATGAAGTGTCTGTTCAGGTGGACGGGCTCTGATCTGGGAGTTCTCTCTGTTCCTTTCCACTCGTTCTCCTTCTGTCTTTCTTTAACACACACAAAACAACCTTTCTTGTTCTTAAAAACCCTTTAAAACAGAACTTAGACCACCTGGAAGCACCAAACATCATTGATTAATAACATTACTTTGGGTTGGTGGCTTTTTAATAAAGGTGGACACATCTACTCAATGACCTTTGTCACTCTGGGGTTTTAAAGATTTTAATAAAAGCGTACTGTGATCTGTTTGATTGCAGACTACAGACTCATTTATGTGCTGGAGGACAGAAGAAGAGGTGGATGACGTAGCTCGTCAACGTACTGCATGTTATCAGTTGTTTTTGTATGCATGTAGCACCCTTCAACGTCAAGTGCTTTACTTTAGACATAAAAGGCCAGACATAAAAGAATCTTAAGGCAAGATACAGTCGGCTATAAGCAACATTCAAGTGTCGGCATACTCATTTTCACTCTGTTCTGCACGAACTGAAACAAACAGCAGCCTGGAGAGAAGGAAATCAGTCTAAAACCGTTTGCTATGCTCTGAAACAGTTTGCAGTGATGTTAGGTACATAGTATTTGTAGTTAATGGCCTATGATAATAATAATGTACAGATCTCCAGTTGACAGAAAAATGGTGATGTATGACGAATATGATTTTATATGATGTGTGCCTGGAGCTAAAAGCTGTGCACATCCTGATTAACAGTCTGCTTCCTTTATTCACTCAGTCTGAGGCTTTGAGCTCTGGGAGGTGCTGAAGGGTGCGTTTGACAGCAAGAACGTCTTCAATAACAGCATTTTAAACTCAAAAAGCACTATCAGGTGGCTCTTAGTGTCTAATTACATTAGGTGCTGATTTTTCTGCCAACCTTTATATTTTATAATGTGTGTGACACATCTGTGCATGCATGTGCAGACTTACTATATATCAACATATATCAGGAAAGAACATCCTGGATCAGTGTCTGATATGGAGGGATCAGGGTATCGAGCGATCCTTGCAGATCCTTGAAGAAGTAACACTTTATCTTATAGTCACTTTTAGGAGGAAGGCGGGTTTGTCATACTAAATGAGCAAGACAGAAAACTTGTTTTTTGACAGATGCATTAATGTCCAATTGTAACTTATCGTTAAATAAGATAAATAAGGGCTGGACCAAAAACATATGACCTGGTCGTGCTGAGAATCTTCTACCCTGAAGGACAATAACTCCTTACAGGCTCTCACAGTCTGACAATTAACCAGGTCAGATGCTTTGTCCACTGGGCAAACAGCCTCACTTCTCACTCTGAATAGCAGATGCATGCTGCTTTTTGACTAGACTGAGGATTAACTGATTATACTGTTATCAAATTCAGCCTGGTGTAACTCTTTCAGGCTGCTCCAGCTCAGTACAGACCACAGTGTCCCTGCTTCTGTCCGCTTATTTGACGTCTGCGGTCGTCCCGAGTCTGTGACTCAGCTGTCAGTTTCTGAGTCCAGGAGACGCGAACAAGGTGTCAACGCGACTGCGTCAGTGAGCCGTGCAGAGGGGGACTGATCTGTGGTGAAGGGAGGAAAAGAGACAGACGAATAACAGGGTGCAGGGTGCATGGACGACCACGTCAGCTCTTCTGCCTGTTGTTATATGCTGCTCGGCCCTCGGGCATTGTGACAAACGTGCATGTGAGAGTCTTGGCACGTGTGTTTGACATGTCTGTGTACAGTCTCACACTCTGAGTTTTAGGTTTCATTGTTTGAGGAAGACATGAAGGCTGTCATTTCTTTCTTTTGTCTTCCTGTTCTACGTTTAAAACATCATAACACCCAGTTTGTCTCATTTTATTTCCCCTTAGTTTGCTTTAAGTTCAGGAAAATCGTCTTTTTAAAATAAAGTCCTGCGGGTGTCGACAATGTTTGGCTGAACAGCTTGAGCTTGTATTGGCTGACTCATTTGTGGGTCTGTAGGATTTAAGAGCTTTAAAGTGCAATCATGCAGCAGACATACTGCAGCAGAGTAAGTTGTGATTATACAGTTCATATTTGCATAGAATTTATCTGAAAACACAAACCACAAAGACCTTTGAAACAGTAGTCAACAAAATGTCACCACAAGGTCCATTCAGAAAGCTGTTTTGGAGGTTTTGATACAGTCTTCCTCAGCAGACGAAGTCCTAGATTTGTCTATGTTCAGATATCCTGTTTCCAAGGTCACTTTTAAACAAACTATTTAAACTAAAATGGAACATTATGACCTTCATAATGGTGGGGTTTATTGCAGGACTGCTGTATTATATGTGCTCCTATAGTGAGAAATGGTGAACTTATATAGCGCTTTTTCAACCGTAACGGTTCCCAATACGCGTAAACTCTCATTCACACATTCACACGTTGAGCTGCCACGCAAGGTGCTGGCCTCCAATTGGGAGCAACTTATGGTTCAGTGTCTTGCCCAAGGACACTTCAAAGCGGAATCGATCCGCCAACCATGTGATTGATGGACGATCAGCTTCACCTCCTGAGGCTCAAGCTCCCACTGCATTCAGTCTGAACAGTGAAGCTCAAACATCCGGGGAGATGGGAGATGGAGTATCTCCTGAAGACAAAAGTAACAAAAGAGAGAACTTTTCTGAGCTGCATGCTTATTGCTATGCAGCTACTTGTTATCTTACCTTCCCTCACCTTCCCTGAAGGGCTCTCGAGTTGACACGGAGACAAGCGAACAGCAACACACCCGCCTGTCTCCATGACCGCCCCACAGCACATGATATGAGCCTACACACAGTGTCTGACATGAGTGTAACATGATGACACACACACACACACACACACACGTGTACACACACGGACAGTATTTTACATGAGCAGTGTCCGTGTCTCTGCTCATTCCTCTCTCTGTGAGTCAGAGACACTTTGCTGCAGCGTTGAGACCACAACACATCACTTCCATTTTAGTTCACACTCTGAACGGCTGTGGGCGGCATGAGTGTGTGTGTGTGCAGAGAGAGAGAGAGAGCAAGAGGGCAAAAAGGAAAGAGAGACAACGTGTGTGTGTGTGTGTGTGTGTGTGTGTGTGTGTGTGTGTTCCAATTAATTAGCATTAGCTGAGAGCTGTTGGTTTCCGAGTGGCTGCAGATTGCCACACTAGTGGTTTTTCCACTCAGTGGACGGAGGGACTGGCCCACAGTGATCTGGCATGTGAAAGATGCTGGAGAGAGGGAGCTGTCCTAACGTGGCAAACACCCGGCAATGAAACACTGAGAGCCACACAACATCTGAAGCAGAGTTTCCCCCCCGAAGGTGTTCAGCAGGCCGCAGCTTGAGAAAATAGGACATTGAAAAAACACATCCCGACCTTGGAATGAGACAATTTCAGCACGCACCAAATGTAGCTACCTATATTCGTTTTTGAAAGATTGTTTCTTTAACTGCACGAAAAAAGGAAGAGGTTACAGGATATTAGTTTTGCTATTTGAGATATAAAAATGTCTCTCATTGCAGACAGAGCTGCATGCTGTGATTTGTGAGCCTGGAATTTTGTAATTTGGCCCCAAAATACAGATACAGTCAACATTAGCAGGGCTGTAGCTAGCTGCCCCTGGGGACACTGAGGTCACGTCTGTGTTTTCAGGCATGATGGCAAAATATATCTGTCTGCTGCTGGTCGGTCCACCACTTTAGTTCAGATATCTCAACAACTATTAGATGGATTGCCATGAAATCTTGTACAGACATGCATGGTCCCCAGAGGATGAACCCTACCGATTTTGGTGGCTTTCCCTCTAGCACAATCATTAAGTCTACATTTAAATGTATCAAATACTTCTATTTTTATGACTAAATACCTGCAAAACTATTAACATTCACCAGCCTCAGCTGTACTTCCTGCTTAGTGCAAATGTTAGCATGCTAGCATGCTAAATTAAGGTGGTGAGCAGGTGGTGCCAAACATGAGCATTTTAAAGTGGTCACTGTGAGCTTGTTAGCATAATGATGTTAGCATTTAGCTCAGTAGAATCTCACAAAGCTGCTAGCATGGCTGTCGTTTTTAGCAACCCCGAAAGTTAGTTACAGTTTTTATAAAGTTAATTTGATGGTTTATTGTAGTACTTTTGGACTCATGTCTATTAGAATCTGTCTATATTTTGGATTACAAAAAAAGAACAAATGAATAAATAGATGAAGGATCCATTGTACAGCATTTACACTTTAATGTAGGGGGGAAAACTTGTGAAAAAACTGTTGCTGATTGCTGAAACCTGTTAACAAAAACAGATCAAATGTAAAAAATACAACTCTCTCTGGGGAGGTTGGGGGCGAGATTTTGACTCATGAAATCATTAACATAATGACGCATTCGAAACATATTAATTTAAGGGTCTGTGAGAAAGAAGGACAAAGAGCAGACACTTGTTTGAACAGCCACTCGACTAAAATTATGGAGGAGAACATGAGAACTGTAAACTCATTCAGTCACACCAGCCATCAGTCTGTAAGTGTCATCGTCATCATTTTCAAAAAGGCAGGATTTCACAGTTACACTCATCATCTGCAAGGATGAGTCCGGAGAGGCATGAAAATAACAAGAAGAACAAGTCTTACTGGGAACAACCAAACAAACCTGATTCGATTAAAGAGCATGCAGATGAATGATTGTGGTCATGAGACGCAGAGGCCCAGACACAAAACAACATCTGGAGCTGGCAGAGCACCAACACACTATATATAAGCAATTAGCAAACACTAATAAAGATGGAATGTGAGTACGCAGGGACATTATCATGTTTTAAACTCAATCTGATCAGAAATGAAATTAGATGTGGTATGAGATTAGGATAAAAACATTAAGGAAGAATCAAGTTTGAGCTTGACCTTGCACTGAATCACAACAAATAAATGTAACAGCCTCCACTACTCCGGGAAAGATAGCTCCTATTCGGCCACAAGAGTCAGCATGTGCAAGAAGCAGAAGCTACAGAAGCAGCAGATGTAGAACACACAGACATAATACACATCAGGGGCTTAGAAAGACTTATTCAGGTCCAAATGCCAAAGAATAGAAATGTCCTTTGAGGCAGGACTTAAATGTCTCCGTCGTGGGGGCACATCTAATAATGAAAGGGAGGCTGTTCCACAATCCACGGTCTCCAGAAAAGGTATGATCCTCCCTCTCTCTGCTCTCGTGATGGTGGAACAGCAAGAATTTCAAATGTAATTCTAGACTACACTGGAAGACAAAGGAAGAGAAGTGGAACAGCGTGTATTTTGAATGAGTTTTCAGCAGAAACAGTAAAATTCTGGTCTATTTATTTATGGACTTTGCTTTGTTTGTTTGGGTGTTGTCATGTTGAAACAGGAAAGGGTTGACGCAAAGTTGAAAGAAGACTAATATTATTGTAAGACACAGCATTTACATTTCCCGCCTTTGGAACAAAGAAGTCAAACCTTATCAACTAAAAAAACAAGCTGAAAGTAAATAGTAGTTGGTCTCGTCCACACACTTTTGGCCAGATAGTGAAATACAGGTAGTTTCATTAGTAGTATATAAACATCATTTCTTTGTGTTTTGTTACTTATTTGTTAAAGTTCAGTTGGGTCTCATTTATTCCAGTGTTCAAAGTCACTGATTGGTCCATTCACACACTGACACAGAACCTTCCCTCCTCCCATAATGTTTCACTCAGTTGTCATGGTGCTCTCGGCCCTGCAGGTGATGCTAAACGCGGCCTGTGGCGCCCCCCGGTGACCGGAAGCGGAACCACACACCCTCACCTGTAAAGAAAAAGAAAGAAAAACAGATGGATGCAGCGGTCCAGAAATAGCTCTCACGCACACACACACACACACACAAAAAGTGCACCGTGCGTCAAACTCCAGTTCCGGTTATATGTGACGCGTCTGACAGCTTTCCCATGGTCACCGTGTTGGAGGATCATGATATTTCTAATGAAAGTGCTTCTCTTTAGAGAAACGCAGAATGATGCAATTAGCATTTTAGCTGTTTAGCTGTTTTTTCCCACTCCAAGTATTTTATGTAATGCAGGATTATGGAGTATTTGGGTGGTTTTAAATACTTTAGTTTAGTTTATTGAGTCTTTATTGTATTTTATAATATTTATTTAATGTAAATAATCATCATCATGATTAATATTGACGATATCGTCCTTAATGGAGTTTTTATGCCTTATTGTAACTGACCAAAGTGGCTAAATTACCATTTTTCAGTGGCATACTGTGATTTGGTGTGTGTGTGTGTGTGTGTGTGTGTGTGTGTGTGTGTGTGTGTCAGAGTCAGGGAGGCGGGAGGGGGGGCACACAGTGTCTCTGCTGTGACTGTGTATCACTTCAGATGCTCACACAGAATTAAAAATGCGCTCCTCCGCCTTGTCACCAGTGTTGCGCGCATTTTCTTGACAAGCCCGTGTTCCCACAGCATGGTGCTCGGACTCAGAGCCTCAGCACCGTCTCCGTGCATAACCATTCAAACTCTCTCGGACGCCTAATTAGACAGCAGAGCACGCACAGCGCCGCGCAGCACCTGTTCCCACCTTCAGAGAAGAAGGTAAGTTATTTATGAAGAGAAATTTGCGATAAAAAAAATAAAAAAAGACAAACACGACCGCTTGTCATGCTTAAAAAATAGACTCCATGAAGTAGAAATGCAGCGGGTGTTCCTGGAGAGTTGGTGAATGCATGCTGGCTGCAGGCTGCAGCATCTGGATTCCTTATTTTCTCCTCCCTTTGAAGGTTTCTTTCTATTCTCAAGTTCAAAGCGCGTTGGCGTTTGTTGTTTAACGTAGTTTCCGGTCAGCAGGGGACATCTTGGTAAACAATGCTGCTCGGTGATTCATGCATAAGTGACATTCAAGCCCTGCCAATTACTCAATTAGCGATCAGGACGATCACAACTGAGGTATGGCAGTGATGTCACTTAGGCTGTCCAACAGTGCAGTGCAGCCTGGCCAAAGCCAAAATAAAGACTGGATTTGATTGATTTGTGGGAGAAAAAAAAGAAGGGTTTTCTAATTGTTTGGCAGTGAAGATGCAACGTGTAGGTGGTAAGAAAAATCTAATTATTGCCAGTCACAGGTTTGTGCTCAGGTTGTCAGAGGAGCTGTTGTTCTCACTGCGTGTTCTGACAGCTGGATTCATCTTTATGTTGAAGTGTTGCCTTTTGGAAACATCTCAGCACTGAATGTGATGCGTGTTTCTTTTTGTCCAGAGAAAACAAAAGACCATAAAGTTTGATGCTTTTTTGCACACACAATTCTTTCAGCTTTGGTTTTTCTGCAGCATGAATCCGGCATGAGAAATATTCAACAACTAAAACCTGCTTCAGATATGACCCAGTGTGGTTTATGCACCTTTACCAGCCAGAACAAACGCTCAATTAGCCACTCAGACTTTTATTTTCGAGACCTCTCGTCTCCCCTCTGAGGGCAAAGTGAATGTAATCTCACACCATTGGACTGTTACATAACTTTAAAAGTGAAGTGCCATCCTGCCTGCGTAGGAGTAGATGTGATGTTCCCACTTCCTTGCTGTTGTTTTGCTCGTTAATTCTGAAAGGCACATTACTGTAAGTGGCGTTTTTGTGACTTTACATGACTGCTGATTTTTTGTTTTTGTTTAATTTGAATGCTGTTGAGGCCCTGAGCTGGACTGATTGCTTTACAAGTCCTCGCTGTGATTGTGTCGCCTACCTACATGAAGTCTGTGATTGTTGACTGTGGAATGACATGTTAATTTTGAAGGTGGCATGACCAAATGTGTGTATATTTGTGTGTGTGTGTGTGTAGGGGGGCTGCATTCTGCCCTGTGTTGTGTAGGAGGAGTGTGATCGCAGTGTGCCCGAGCATGACGCTCAGAGCTTGTTGGACAGAGTTCAGTCCTTTGCAGAGCAGCCTGTCCTCTGTGCTGGAAGTGGTGCGCAGACAGACACGTTACAGTAACCTGACTCATGTATTATGGCAGGCTTCCCCCATCGCTGCTCATGAATTGTGTCATCAGCATGCAACACAACACAGAAACTGAAACAATGAAAATGAGTTTTCATCCCCCTGAAACAAATATCTACCAGTTAGAAAAATCTGGCTGGCGTGCAGGAAAGGCTCACTACTGTGAAGTGTTTCAATTCTTTTTCATTTCTTACCAAGTAAAAACTGTAGATGATGGCTGCACTTTATACATACTGACCAGTGACATCTACAGTTTCTATAGTTACATAATCTGTGCTTATTTTAGGTCCTAAGGTCTCAAGAACAGTAAAAAGGACTTCTGCTGGAAAAGTGTTATGTAATTTGACAGTACACACCATATGGAGTTTTAAAGAAATCCTTGAATATGCTAATGAGCAGTTTGACAGACAAAGTGTTCAATGTGTTTGTAATTCACAGATATGTTTAAGTTTAATGTTTAATTGATTATCAAGTGGACCTCAGTCAGTTAAATAGCTGTTAAACACCTCAATAATTAAGAATTTTAATGGTAATAACGAAACACGGATTTCATTTTCCTTATAAGTATTAAATTACATCATCTTTTATCTTTTATCCCAATTAGTTGTATTCATATTTTATTTAATGCTAGTTTAAATGTCCTTTTTCTTCAATGTTATCCTTATCCTCTGTTTACAGTCCCTCTGCTCTCATCGGACCACGCAGGTAGAATGAAAAATGTCTTAATAATTTAAAGATTACATGCTAGAAAAGAAACATGCCAGCACGTTGGTAACAAAATTACTCACTATAGATTTTTGTACCTCCTTCATCTTCTACACCACCCTTTACTGCACTCCTCCACCCCTCTAACCTCCCACCACCCTGTAGAGAGTAAATGTAAAAGTGCCCTGAGATAACTTTGTTATGATATGGCGCTATATAAATAAAATTGAATTGAATTGAAATTAAAATATCAACAACAAAACTTCAACATATCAATATATTCAGTGCACCACACCACTGATCAAGTGATAGTGAAGCGGTGCAATGTGGAGGTTTCCATCTAGTCAGTAGCATCCTTGAGATGCGCATAAGACATTCTTAAGTTTAGGTTAAAGAAAAAATACACCATCAGCAACATAATTCACTTTTTAGTTTCAAACATCAATTCAATTCAATTCAATTTTATTTATATAGCGCCATATCATAACAAAGTTATCTCAGGGCACTCAATCACATGGAGCCGGTCGAGACCAACTTCCACACACACAAAGACCCAA
>JAVQJL010027040.1:0-14572 GCA_036024295.1 Nannoperca obscura
TTTCTGAAACACTCAGCCCGTCTGACACCAACAACAATGTTCAAAGTCACTTAAATCACCTTTCTTCCACATTCTGATGCTCGGTTTGAACTTCAGCAGATCGTCTTGACCACGTCTACATGCCTAAATACACTGAGATGCTGCCATGTGATTGGCTGATTAGAAATTTGCGTTAATGAGCAGTGGAACAGATGTACATAATAAAGTGCCGGTGAGTGCAGGTTGATTATAAGTAATGTGGAAAAGAGGGCAGAATTTGGATGCTTTTCTTGGTAATGGTGCATGCAGTAATGGTGATTTTTTTATGGAAGGTTATTTCCCTAATGTCTCAAAATTATTAAATATAAGTTAACAAGAAACCATTACACACAGTAGAATTATTGGTCTGACATATTGGACATCTGCAGACAGTATCCTCTAAATAATGTAATGGAACGAGACAGAACTGCTGTCTCGTTCCATAGGTCTATTTTCCTCCACCATTAAAGCTGTTATATTGGTAGTGTTAGCAGCACTGTAGGGAATCATTGAGTCGTTTTGTTTTTTGACATCTAAGCACTAGCTTACGCATACAGGTATCAGTGAACCTGTAAGCATTAACAAGCAAAAACGAAGGGAGCGAGGTAACTTCAGCTGCAGCAGACGCAGTGAAGTAATTGACTCCTTTGAAAACAGCCAGAAACAATTTGTTGTTTGCCTGTTAATCAGGGTTCAGGAAACACAGTAGAGGCCAGATTCAACCTTTGAGGGAAACAGGCGGGCACCAAGATAAGTTCTTAATTATCTAAGCTATCTCCAAACAGTAATCCACCAACGTAGATGTTGTAGTATTTATGCCCTGGCTAACTCAATTAAGGAAGGGAATCAACCAAGATCTAGTTTAAACTCAGTATCACTTTGTAATTACGTAGGCATGAAATCATTTTTCTGAAGCATTATTCATCACAGCCTTTATTGGATTACTTTGATTAATGGTAAGAACATTATTAAGGGATGAGGTCAAGCAAGTTTACACATAGTTCAAGCAGAAAAGTTAAGTATATAAGGTTTTGTTTTTGCCCATCTTCACAGCCTTGTCATTATTCTAATGTGAAATTAATTTAAATTGAGTCCTCAGAGGTTTATGAAAAAATAACAGGAATCAGCTCCCAGAGGTGTGTTTTCTTTCATTGAGCTTAATTAGCCACAGAGTCTCAACAGAAACAATAAAGCAATTTCACATCCCAATTCCCACTAATTGACCTCTACAAACAGTTCAACACAGCTGCAAAGTTAGACATTATTTTTAAAATAAACACATATATAATCATTTCTACGTGACCATTTTTTCACATTGTATGCAGCCTCATTTCTCTCTTTCTCACATGAACGCATAGTTAAACCCCCATTATTACGGGTTGTAAACAGTCAGGGACCACCGTCAGGGTGATGGGGGATTGTCGGTGGGAGCGGCAAGACTTGGCAGTCACAGGTGGTTCAGCTCGGGGGAAATTTATCACAGGAGACATTCTGACCTGCAGGGAGGTTAGTCAAACCTGAGAAAAACAAGCCTGGTGGTCGTTATGTATGTGTGCATAGAAGGAGGGATGGTGGCATTAGAGTCAGATCACGGGGTGGGGGAGCAATGTGGAAATGGAGCGATGAAGAGACAGAAGGTAAAGAGGGGGTTGGGGGCGTTTTGAGTATTGCTCATGATTTCTGTGCTTCACTTGACTTGCTTCTTTTGCATATATGTGATGCAATACTCCTGCCCTTACATCACCTGGGGACAAATGTGACTCATTAAGTCCTCACACATTATTGCACACACATACACACACATACACGCACATACACCACGTTCAGGCACTCTACAATCTTGGTCCTGCTTGCACACTAACACACACACAAACTGAAGCACAAAGACACACACACAAACATGCACATACACAAGTGTGTTTGTGTGTAAACACACTTGAGAGACTGTGGAAGAAGGAGAAGAATCAGCCGAGGACGGAGACAAGTTGCATTTATCTTCTGCATGCTAGGCTGCTGCATGTGTGTGTGGGTGTGTTAGTCCCCTTGGATGAGCACACGGCTGAGGATGCTGCTGGGAGCATGAGTTCTGACCGAGAGGAGTATGACATGGTCTGTCAGAAAGCTGTGACCCTAATTGTTGACCTTTGCCTTCACAACAGCACACTGTTGGATCAGGACACCTGTCAGGATTACCTCTTCCTGTTGTCCAGCCAGAGCTCTGACCGCAAAGAAGTGGGTAAGGACTATAATTAACTCCTGATCTATATTGGGTGTAAGGCAGTAGCTTTCCTGATGTGCTTTGTAAGTCTCTGTGTTCAGTTTTTTTATCAGATGAGAGCTAATTTTAAAGAATTGTGTATAGCAATGATTTAATTGTATGTGGCTGCCAGAGGTAGCTACCATTAGCTTTATTTTTTTACTATTTAACATCTGGTTTTACTTCTTTTTCCTTTTGTTAACGACATGTATGGTCACAGATTGTTGGTCAGACAGAGCATTGACCAAGCCATTAATACATCCTTAATGAGTTTTTGTGACCCCGGGGCAACAGGGAGCAATAGGTGTATAAAACAAACTCACACTGACTCCCCAGAATGCTCCAGAGAGCAGTGCTTCTATACCGTTATAGATAAGCCTTAAGGCTGACTAATGCCAGTTAATGCTGTGCTGACCACTCAGGCTTACAAAGAAATGATCAAGAAACCTTTTCAGAAATGTATGCTGCTATGCCTGAGTGAAAAACAAATATGAACACATGAACAACAGTACAAAAGCAGTAATGTGAGTTTAATCTGCTCAGCAAAGTTTCAACATCCTGAATTGCATTTTTGACTTATTCATGAGGGGTGATTTACACATCTGTTGCAGCCTTGTGCAGCTGTTGCTTTGGCACTTGTAGCGGGCTTCATCCCCTTTTAAAGGAATAATCCCTCTCTTCAAATGTATTGTTAAAGGAGCAGCCTTTCTATGGGCACTGGCAGACTTTGTGTGCTTTAAGTATTTGTGTGAATTCTAGTTGTGAAAATATGCCGTTTAATCTGGTAAATATATGGCTGAATTGTCTGAAAGCAGTGGAAACTCATAAATGTATACTGTATATGATACAACCCCAGGGTGAGTGAAGAATTGCAGATTTATAGATTTAGAAAAGCGGGCTTCCCTGAGCTTTAGCATGAAAATGATTTTGTGTATAATTTGATTTATTTTTATTCTGAAAACTGTAATATATCAGGACATATACTTTATAATAACTATCTGATCTGTTTCATATTAGATATCCATATAATCATTTGCTAATCTATCTAATTTTATACATTTTTTCCTTCCAACCAATGAGTTCCTTGTAAGTCCATGAGCGCTGCTTTTCAGGTCTCTGTTTGACTGAGAAATTGTGTCTTTAGCTTTGTCAGCACAGGAGACCAGGAAACAAGAAATATCATTTGTGGCTGCTTTTTCAAGGATGCGTCCCCGCTCACAGAGTGCATGTCACACCAATCCTGACCAAATCCACTGTCACCTCACATCATTCTCAGCAGAGGAATTGAACGTACATAACAGAGCCACTGGCATCCACTACTGAGCTGTGGGGACATTAAATGCCACTGCATGTTATGTAGCCATTGATGTAAAATTATTTATGCCACGTGGAAGCTAAATACAAGCTGCTTCCCATTATGTTGGGGGTTGTATGAAATGTCTCCTTGTATGTATTTTCTTTGGTAAAATATAAAGTTCCCACAGAGAGCAATATGTGGTTATAGTAAGTGCCATTGTTCAACAAACACTGATTTTCTACAGGCTGAAACATTGGTGTCTTACTGACTTATATGTTATCAAATGTGATCACATCCATAACACACTACTGTAATGCAAAAATTGCATTTGTGATAAATGGGGGGGGGGGGGGGGGTTGGTCTGGTACCAACTGACAGTGTTGGTACTTGAAATTTGATTACAGGATTTTGATTAAGGAGCTTTATCCGTAAGGGCAGCCAAAAAGAGTTTGTAAAATCGCTTCAGTAGAGAGTCGAAGTCCTGACGTCAGCTAGCCTCTGTTCTACTAGCTTCTATTACTAAATAACTAAGTCTTCATTGGAAATATGTTCCTGGGGTTTGTTATCTATATGCTAAGATAAATTGGCATCTACTACAGCACTTTATTATGATCCATTAGAAGCTGAAACGTTTGTGTATTTAACAAAGCTAAACAACAGTTAATGTGTTAGCATAATATTTACAGCTCCCATGAAAATTTACAAGCAAAAGCAGCATACTTTTGTGGAGCTGTGACTTTTAACCACCGATGGTCTAGGGCTTATGGGAAATGGTGTATGTTTAAAGCCACTAAAAACAGAAATATTAAATATACAATGATATTAGAATTTTATAAAAAATCATCATTTAGACATATGGAGTAAACGTATAAACCACTGGGTGAGGATACAGGACTACTTTGTGCTGTGTGTATTGACGGTCTGGTCTTTTGCTATCACCACAACTGAACCCATGAAAAACAGCTAATGCTAGCTAGATCCCCCTCCTTCATATAATGCAGAGCAAACACAATACTGAGTGGCCTGCCAATGACTTAACCGGTGTTCAAATAGCGTAAAGTAACAAAGAATAATGTCGACTTGTGGTAATCAGTGCCCACAGCAGTGCAAATTTATACAACAATACATCTGTGACAGTACAAGAGTCACATTAGGTTTGCGAACATATAGCTGTTTGAATTTATCTGCAGCTTTCAGGCTCATAGCAGCAGAGACATTTCACCAGAGCTAATTTGCCTCTAAACTCCCCGCTGTTGACTGAGTATCCCCTCACTTGTTTCAAATCGATTATGATAAAATAAGAATGACTAATTAGAAAGCCTGGGACTGTATGTCCCGTTCTGATGCGGCTGGGAGATAATAACCCATTGTCTTTATCGACCAATTTGTTGAATCTTGAGCTGGCTGATTGAATTCCAATCTAGGCCCGGCATGTTACTGAGCCAGACCCACATGCTGTGTGTGTGAAAAGCAATACAGTTTTTCCCAGTAAAATAAATGAGAACTAGGGTCGACGTCTCACACTCTTACACTGCAGAGCGAACATTTCCCACTGATCAACTGGCTGCTTTAGATATTGATATTCACTCCAGAGCATTGCTGCAGGTTACAAAACATATCCCTTAAAACCTGTGTAGCTCCTGAATGGCGGGATGCACTTACAACAACCTCCTCCAAACACACACACAACACTCACCCTCATTACGAATTCCACTTTCATTATCAGCTGCAGCTTCAGGTGTGGGGGCTTGAATTGACAAGGCTTATTTTTGATCACATTATTACTCGCATGCCCATCTCATCTTGAGGTTTATTAAACAAGACCTTGGCTGGCAGAGGACATTAGCATCAGCCGATCATTCATTTAGTTCCCACTGGTCTGCTCCTCTCTGTTTGTGGTATTTTACAGGGACAGATGGTGCATTGCAGGTTGAATCCAAAAACAGAAAAACAAGAACATCAAATTAACTGCACTGTGGAGATTAGAACCCCATCCGAACCACTGTGCCTTTTAATAATTCATACTCACTGTCTACTGTCTCTGTATTTTATTGATACAACATTTTACTGTAGACCACAAAAGACACGGTCCATTCCTGTTGTGGGAGATAACACTGAGAAAATTGTCTGTCTCAGCTGTCATGAAAAGACGAAACGGCAGTTCTCAACAGCCCGTGCCATTATTGCTGTAATCATTAGAAAAATAAAACACATTTTTGAACTTTTATTTTTATAGCATTCCCACTTCCCTGCCCACTCCAGCAAGGTGGGCAGGGAAATTGATCCAAGATACAGCATTAGGAATGTTTATGTGATCGTATTTATTAATCTAGCTGTTTCTTTGCACCTGAACGCAAGTGGGGGAGGTGTAAGATTATCTAATGTAAAAGCGTTCTGATGACAATAGGGGTTAATATTAAACACATAAAGCAGAGTAGGGTCAGTGAGCCAGGTAAGTGGGGGGAGGAAATAATGGTCGCCCAAGTGGAACACATTTTTCATTAAAATGAATGTGCTAAAGACAAAAGTCAAACAGTGGCTTGAATACAAATCAGTTTCTTCTGTAAGCAGTCTGTGAACAGCATTATAAACGGGAATGCCTTCATCTCTCTTTTTCAGAAGGTTTCTCTGTCGTTTCCTCCCCCCCAAGTTTTAATTTTGAAGCTTAATGGCATGTGGGACGTCCCCAAAGGTGCTAATTTCTAGTGATGTTATCTGTTCGCCAGCTGTGGAACTATCGTCAATGTGAATCCATCTCCATGAATTAATAATAATAAAAAATCCTTCTTCCTGTACTCAATAGAACAGGTGATGCCACAGTGTGTTGCACCTTGTGTAAATGTTTCAAAGGACAGTGCTCTCTGCATGGTTCTCTCCTACAAAATGCATCAGTGTCATTAATGACAAAAGTGTTAGGCAGATGAGTAATGTAGAAACCTGCTGTGTGTTACCCAGGCAGTGCTGGGCAAGGCCTCTGCTGAGCTATTGAGCAGTAACATTGGTTTATTGATTAAAGAATCAGGCCCCAAGTGAGCAGAGCAGTGAGAGCCTCACAGGATAAGGAGGAGCACAGAGGAGCATGACAATTTTTTTTTTTTGCGGCCTGCCCCACTGGGCTGGAGCATAAAATTATAATGCAATTTGGTACTGAAATACAACAAATGACCATTCACTAGGCCCCTCTTAGTAACTGTTGCTACGATTATCAAGTCTCCTGTTGACATACAGCACATATGCAGTTTACTGTGAAAACGGGGGATGTACCAGCCGAAATTCAGTCTTTTTTTTTTACCACAACCCTTGTTTTCAGCTAAAGGAAGACTATTTGGCTTCTCAGTTTTAACCCAGCAATCCGTCAATTATGCTGTCTTATTTGACAATTGTCGCTAGCAGATTTTTGTCAGCTGTAGCTAGCTAATTAAGCTAGCATTAGCTCCATGAGTTTAAATGTTTCAAGCTGACTTATTCTAAAAAGAGAAACTTGTGAAAGGGGTCTTAAAGTGGCTATAATCAATATTATTACAATAACAATGTATCAAAGTGTGTGTGTGTGTGTGTGTGTGTGTGTGTGTGTGTGTAAAACAGGGTGACGCTCACAGTGATGAACCAATAGAGAGTCACTTATCACCTAAATATGCAGCTCCCCTTTGTTTTAGAGAGCTATATAGTCATTTTCAGCTCATTGTTTAGCTTTCTGACCTGCAACTTTACTGTTTGGCTCTCACCGCCTTCCTAGCATAATTTTTGGCCAAAGTAGACAGCTGTTTTCAGCTAAAGAAAGCTCTAAAACCCCCTGTACACTACCTGCTCAGCACCAAACAGTAGATGGATAACTGATAGCAACTAGCTGGTGAACATAATGGAGCATTTTGTAGCAAGAGAGACACAAGAGACATATATTTCCCTCAGTGATTGGTAGAGAACAAGCTGATTTGTTTGAAAACTCTGTAAAGGGGTCTTAAATATGCACTGATTGCAGCATACATGATATCGAAATGAAGACACAAAACTTTGGCTGGGGTGCTGAAGAGTAAATGTACCCAAATCCAAAAGCAGGTCAGAACTTATTAGCCTAAAAACTCTAATATAGTAGAATCACATACTGTAAAAAAAATACTACACGGTGGATGTGCTGGTCATGAATGGAGCTTTTTAACATAACCTGTAAACCCATAAAGTATTAAACTACTTGTTGGCTTTGGAAGTAATGCTGGTTTAGGTTACAATACCATACACACTGTTTTGTGAAATATTGAACAATCACTGTTTAAGGGTTGGGTTTGGCAAAAGATCTATTGCAGAATGCTACACTGTATTTTGGGAGTGTCTAACTTTTGGGTAGCAGCTGAGAAGGAGAAAAAGACAGCGGTTCTTAGTCTTTTGTTTTGCCTCATTTGACTCCCTCACATCAAGCTCTTCTCATCCCCCTCTTTTCTAACAAACCCCCCTGCACCTCTTCTGTGTCAGAGTTTCACTGGCTGGTTCGGTTCATGTTGCTGTTTTGTCATAATGGCTGCTGAGCTGTCTGTCACGGTGAAAGCTTTAGGGCCTCTGGGGCCGACACTCCTGTCACACTCGCAGAGTTGATGGTGTAGACGTCGAGCCTGTACACTTTATCACACAAATGAATGTGCAAGCCTTCAGGGTAACATAACTGAATGGCTAAACACTAAAAATACTGTACTGTTCCACTAAAATCAGAACTTTAAAGATATAATTAACACTAACTTGAACCTGCAAGTTGGACATTGTTACAGCCAGTGATGCTCAGTGTCATCAGGGTTTGTACAAAGTCTTAAAAGTTTGGAAAATGCTTAATTTGTATATACTCCTTGAATAATGCTTGATTTTTAACATAATCTGGTGTTTTATCATCGACACAATCACTCATGTGAACCAAACATCTTTTACAAATTGAAATGAAACAATGTTTTTGTCATATTTCTTTGTTTCCTTCCATATAAAGTAAAAATTAAAGGCGTAGAGAATCTGGGAAGTTTTAATTTAGGTATCTTGAAAGTGCTTGAATTTTCTTTTGACAAGCTGGAACTAATAAATGTTTGATAAAACTGACTGAAAAGATGAATTGATTATCAAAATAGTTGCACAGATTAACGTGATTTGCAAGGATTGGTGTAGCAAATGTTAGGTGTATTAACCAACTAATTAAAGTTGAATTGGGCCTTTAATTAGTTTGCTTCCAGGAGGTGATATAGTGTATGGTGTATTTTTTCCCCAGAACAGATGAGTAGATGTGTAAACAGGCAACTGCTTGCTAACATGTTTATGGTGATAACTTGTTATGGTGATAATGTGTCACTGTTGTGTTCACAGTTTGTTGCGTTGCCAAGTGGCCAGATATGAGTGAATACAAAGATGCTGCAAGGTAGTCGAACAATACAAAGTTAGATTTTTGCTGTTTCTCCTGTTTCCTAACCTCATCTGTTACACAATCCAACAAAGATCTTTTGTAGATTATGAATACCAGAAAAATAAGAACATCTCTTCTGTAAAATCCAGTACAATCCAGCAGAACAATAAAATAATGGGCACTGCATTAAGTTTTTGTTCCGACTGTGTACGATGTTTTTTTTAAGTTTCAAGCATTTTTAAGGTTTGTGGTGCTGTACTATACTGAAAGGTGCTTCTAGTGTTTTATCTATTGTGGACCTTTTTAACTGTACACTGATAAGAAATCACTAAAGTATAGGTCACAGCTTGTTGGTCAAAAATAGTTGAAACTGTGAAGTATATGAATGGATGAATGGGTTTTTTATTTTTTTATTCCATGGCACATACTAATCCCACATATTGCAAGCCACAGACTGTAAATGGTTCCTGAAGCAAAGACAAGAAAGTAAAACCTGTTTAATACTGACAATTAAAATTCAAAAGTGTCAGTTTCATAAATGTTTTGCCTTATATTATCCTCCTCCCAAAAAATATTAATCTTTTTTGGTTTTACCCAACAAACTCTTTCTTATATCATGATGTAAAGGAAAACGTAAAAATGCATTTTTTATTTAATTGAACTCACATAACTGACAAATCCAATCCAGTGCTTCCATACCAACACTGTTTCTGCAGATTACATTTCTCCAGAAAAGATTTGTTTTCAAAAACCGAAACACAATGTATGTACACACTACCATAAGTAATGTAACTTAGTAAAACAGTGTTGTTATTATCAAAAATAACACATCTGTCATGCTTGACCATAAGAGGTCCAGTCAAACGAAGGGTGTGAGGTATTGCCTGTGGGTGTAAGATGTGATTTTTTTTTTTTTATCTACTATAACTGTAACTAACCACAGGCTATGACAAGATAATGAGGAGGCGGTCTTCTATATTAAAACTTTATTCATTAATTAGATAAAGATGTTGCACACATGAAAGGCTAAATTTAATACAAATACCAATGCTTAAGGGGCAAACCAAGGGTGAACTATGTATGCAACACTGCATTGTTTTAAACAGTGTACTTAATTCTGCTTTCATGTTTTATGACAGTGGTTGAAGATGTTTTTCTTCATTTATTTAGGGGAACTATAGGGGAAGTTTACCAATAGATCATTATACAATGTGTAGAATATTTTTTGGGGTTGTAGACAGCAATCTTTAGAGTCTGCCTATAAATCCTGTGTTGCCAGAACTGCCAGAAAATGTGTTAGTCACAGAGCACACAGAACATATGGTGCCTAAGGCCCTCCATCAGTTTAGACTATATCATTCCCATTTCCTGGAATCTCTGCTGCTTCCTATATTTTGTGTTTTCACTTATACTGCCATTAACAATCCCCCAAGGAAACATGACCCACATAAGTACAATCATTGAGATGGGGGGAAGGACAAATTGAATAACAACATCATGACAAAAGACTAGGAGGCATTGAAAAGTGTGTCTATCTGTGTGTGTGTGAATATGTTTGTGTTCTTGTGTGTTAGTAGGGTCATGCAGTTGGCAGAACACAAGGTTTTTGAACAACTTGGTGATCCTGTTTCATTAAAACTAAAGGTAGAATTAGATTTTTTCCCCCTCCTTCTTTGCACAGAATGGGAAAATAGAGGTGCAATTTGAGGTTTGTTGTGACATTTCATCCCCTGATTATATTAGTCCCCTTTGCAACGCAGGCACTGCCTCGTCTGAAATGATGTTACCTAAGCTGACAAGAATTGATGGAATGACCTTACAGGTTGTCCACCAGCAGAAAATTGCTCCATGGTTTCACCGTGAAACAATGGAACTGCCATGTAACCCTGTTGCATTTTTATTACTAATATTACATCAGTTGAGCAACACCAGACTGTGGCACAGGAGATCAGAGAAGAGTTCTTGGAATAAAACGTACTTCCTATATGCAAGATACAGTAAAATATAAAGTAGATAGAATTTTTGTCATAACGCCAGACAAGTTTTTTTTTATCACACAGGCACACTATGGGGGCGATGTTCTGTTATTCATCAACAGATGCATCGTTCAATTTACATATTTCATTTATCTGTTGGATGCGGTAATAAATATCCAGATATATGGATTGTGTTCCGTGACAAATTTACTTGAAATGTAATAATTTTGAGGCAGAGGATCACATTCTGCTCTGAAGAACAAATAGACAAGAAAAGTACAAAAATACAAATAGTAAAAGATGATCTTTTCTGAAACATATATATAATACTAACAGATTCCAAACTTGTGAGATACATTTATTTCCTGCTAGATGTATAGAAAGTTAGCTTGAAAACATATTTTTTTAAATAGAAACTTTAAGTTAAACTTTGAGTTAATGAGCAATTTTGAGAGAGGCAATAACATATTCTTTCTCTCGCAAATGAAAAGTAGAAATGATAAGCAATAAAACGCACTGCAATTGTGAAGTGGAAGGAGCTATTTCGGGTGACCCAAAGTTCAATACATTTTTCCCACAGACAATGTTAGGTGACTCACAGTAGGATCACGAATCTCTGCTAAACCATCAGTACAAAAGGTGGACAACTGCTTAAGAAAATATCTAGTTATCTGATGAAAAGCTAACAGTACAAGCCTGTGTACTCAGTCGAAGTTAACGTCGACTCTCAAGGTGCATTTCGACAAGAATCATCCAATCACTCAGCTTGAAATTCTGTTTTGCAACTCTGCATTTCTGCAGTGCTAACGGCAGCAACTATGGCGACAAATCATGTTTGCAACTGTGACAACAAAGCATTTTGAGGGGGGCAAGAATTTAGAGCCGTCTGCCATAACAACAGGCAAAACATGATTTCTCAGAAAGAAAATTGATGATTAAAAGTAATGGTTACATCTTCCAGGAGAGTTCTATTCTAAGTAACATGTGGATAATGTTTAGAGAAAAATATTAAAATTGTAAATACAGAATGTGGAAATACACTGGTTTTTGTTTAGATATAACTTTTCTTGGTCTGAAATTACCAGTAGCTTATGGGGGCTAATGCTTGCTAATCTTAGGTCAATATTGCTGTGTAACAGATATCGCAGAGTGTGCTCACTGACTTGATAACTCTTCCATTCTTAGACTACTGTTACACTTGTAGCCACTGTTTTTTGACAGGTCAATAAATTACTAATAATTGTCAAAATAATTTTATTTGGTACTAGAGAAAATAGAGGCTGTGTTAAATGGGTATACTTTTAATTCATTTCAGATTAACATGACAAAAGTTAAAACCGTCTCCAGACAAACATGCAATTCAACTTCAAATTCAAAGAATGAAGTTTTAAATCTTTAATGAATAAAGTATAAAAGCAGGTTTACTTGGGTTAAATGGAGCAGTTCTTTTAGGGAAACATCAACTTAAACTCAACACAACTAACTCCAATAACAGAACTTTCCTTATTTCCCTATAATTAATACAAAATTCCATAAAATGATCAGGAATTCATTACAGCATAACATACCAAATCTGTAAAACAAAGTGTTACTTATCAGCATTATACTGTTGACTTTCCACATCTAGAAATTAGCTGATCTCTGCAAAAGGTAGATTATGATTTTAATATTAATCATTTTCACTTACATGACAATTAGGCATACCCGTGTGGCATTAACATTACAAGAGGTGAAATGTGTTGGGAGAGAGACAGGAATAAGCCAACCTAATTTACAAGCTTTCAGAAATGACCTTGGGGTCACTTGGAAATCTCTCTTTGTAAATAAGTTTTACAGATGGTAATTTGTCTCCTGGTAGCCCCCCCTTCGACAAGCTAATCCCCAGCGAAGCGTGTAATTAACAACAGAGTTGGTGGGCATGCTGGGAATGCGATGCATGCTCATGACAGTGACAGTGAAGCAGCAGTCCGGGCCATCGATGTGGAAACGAATCACCTGTCACTGCGGCTGTTACTGACCAAACACAGTCACTAATGCATTTGATGAAGACAGAGAAGAGAAGCATCATTTTCTAATTTTCAACCTCTGACAGAAACATGCACAATACAGCGGCAAACCAAGAAATATGTCTTTAAAAATGTTACACTAAGGCTGGGGGGAATAGTCAAGGTTTGGAGCCTCAAGCATAAATCACTCTTTACAATGTTGGATCCATATCATATCACTGTTTAGCATACCATAATCACTGTGTTGCAACAAAAAATGGCGCACATACCTTAGGGTTTGTTACAGAAACTCTAGTCATCGGTTCACTTACTGTGCTTCATTATGATATTATGATGACCAGTGTCTCATCTACCTTTCTGCTGTCAGTAATCTACTGATAGATGAGACCACAGTCATTTAGAAAGAACCATACAGACAAAGCAATGTGACAATGCAATATTTATGTTTTGGTTAATCTTCTTACATTTGTTTGCTTGATGTTTAGGTGTATAAAAAGTAAAATACATGCACACTATAATTAAAGGGGCTATAATTGATGCTTTTATAACAGCAGTCTAAAATGACAAAGAGGTCACTTATAGTGATGAACCTGCAAAAAATTATAATTGTCAGATTGGAGTTGGTAGAGACCAAAAACAGAGCTAAAAGAGAGTGAATATTGGACTTAGATTCGCCAGGTGGATGTAAACAAAACACCAAATGAATGATAGTGTTTCTACGTATCTGTGGGATGTGTAAATACTATTTGCTAATGAGTTTGGCATATAAATTTACAAGCTTGTTATATTCACAGCTTTTATCAACTGCCCCCAAGTGGTCAAATCAGTTATTGCAGGTTTATCAAGAGACACTCAACTTGACAGCTGAGCAATGTGTGACTTTATATTTTAAAAAGATTTATATATTTTGTATGTGTATTTAATGTGTTGCACTAGTGCTCTACAGTATATACAGGATATATGTGACCAGTAATGGTGGGTTAGGTATCATTACTGCGCTTCACCATGTCTAAAAAAAGAATCTTTGTTCATCCATTATTTCTTGTTTCTGTCATAAATCTGGTAGTGCTGCTTTCACATACAGTAGGCGCGTTGGAGATGAACAGCACCTCTCCTGGAAAGTGGATGAAATCAGACAGGAACAGCACGGAGTGGCGACAAACAGCTTCAGTCAAGTTGAACAGTTTCCAGCAGCCTTTAAGAAATATGCAAGAAGTTCCAGCAATATTTACATCTTGTTACATCCACCTGTAGGCTACCTGTAGTTTGTAGATCACGGTCAGATAGTTATGGCTGAAATAAACGTGATTATTATTTATATGCATGCGCTTCTGTGCGTGCTGCCCGATACGGTTGCTCCGCTCGTCTTACTTGCTTTTTTAAATCTTTTTGTTATTTAACTTTGTACTTATGGGTTTCTTGTTTGGTGTTAACTTGTTGGTGTCGTGGCCTCCGCAAATGTGCTGGTGGAGAGGTTTTTGGTGTTTTTGTTCGCTCTGGAAGTACTTTCAGTTGCAGTCAGCTGAGCGCAACAACAACTTCATGGCCGCTTTTGTTTACACCCGGGATCAGCTGATTGAGCTTAAGCCGGCCATGGTGACCAGATCTGCGAACATCCCGCAGGAGATCTGGAGAGAAACACACCGT
>JAVQJL010027049.1:0-10976 GCA_036024295.1 Nannoperca obscura
GAGATACCGTGACGAGATCCTGAGGCCCATTGTTGTGCTATTCATCCACGACCATCACCTCATGTTGCAGCATGATGATGCACGGCCCCATGTTGCAAGGATCTGTACACAATTCCTGGAAGATGAAAGCAGCCCAGTTCTTGCAAGGCCAGTATACTCACCAGACATGTCACCCACTGAGCATGTGTGGGATGCTCAGGATCGACGTATACGACAGCGTGTTCCAGTTCCTGACAATATCCAGCAACTTCACAGTTATTGAAGAGGAGTGGACCAACATCCCACAGGCCACAATCAACAACCTGATCAACTCTATGCGAAGGACGTTGTCATGGGTTGGTCTGCTCTGCTCTCCCCTCCCCTGTGTTTTTGTTTTTCCAATGCTTGTGTGTCCTCGGTACCTGGGCGGGCCTGGCTGTCCTCCCTCCTCTGATCATCCGCAGCTGTTCATCATCACCTCATCACCCACAGCAGTTAAAGTCCGGCTCTTCCCTCCACTCCTCGCCAGATCATCCGTTTACCACTGTGGTAACACTTCCAGGACCAGAAAGAAGTTGTTTTGACTGACATCTAATAATTTGGCTCCTTTAACGTCTCTCTCCTTTTGTGTCCCAGACCGTGCTCCAGCTGCAAGCCTTCCTGCTCCGCAACCTCCGTCTCAGCCACACCATCCCCCCACTCGGCCCTGCCCAGGCCGACCCGGCTCTTTCTCCTCATCTCTGGGTGCTAAGTGCTATTTTTGTTAATAAACCATCGTAGCTCTTCATCCACCTGTTGTCTGCGTTCTACCTTGTGGGTTCACCTTACCTGAGTGCGTGTACAGCTCCCGCTAACAGACGTGTTGCAATGCGTGAGGCAAATGGTGGTCACACCAGATACTGACTGGTTTTCTGACCCCCCCAATACAGTAAAACTGCCCATTTTAGAGTGGCCTTTTATTGTGGCCAGCCTAAGGCACACCTGTGCAAAAATCATGCTGTCTAATCAGCATCTTGATATGCCACACCCGTGAGGTGGATGGATTATCTCGGCAAAGGAGAAGCTCTCACTGACACGAATTTAGACAATTTTGTGAAAAATATTTGAAAGAAATAGGCCTTTTGTATACATAGAATAAGTTTTAGCTCTTTGAGTTCAGCTCATGTGAAATTGGAGCAAAAACAAAAGTGTTGCGTATATATTTTTCTTCAGTGTAAGTCAAACCATGGCTAGAATAAACCTAAATCTTTTGTAGCATGGAAAGAAGTGTGAGATTATCTCTCTCTATTTTCTTTTTCACGATTCTTGATATTTATTTGTAACTGAGCTAATTAGAAATCTTACAAATAAAACTGTAAAAGTTGCCTTTCCGATCTAATCCAAAGCTGTAGTTTGGCTGAAGTGGAAAAGCTCACACAATCTGACAGCAGCTGAAGCAAGCACATAACAACCTATATTGTTTGCTTCATTGATCTGTGACCGTGGTTATCAAGTTGTGTTTTAATGAGGATTCATACATTTTAAAACCAGTTTTCACCATAAATATATGCCCTGGGACCATTCATATTTTCAAAGATCTAAACACAACTTATTATGATATGATGGCAAAGTCTTTCACAATCAGACTATTAATGACTACATAGGTTCTATCTAAATGGGCCATCATCTCCTTTTGTGTATTTGCAGCAGAGCCATAAGACATCCTCTGAGGGGGCAACAACCTTGAAGTTATAATTGGCGCTCCTTGAAAAACCATAATAGCCTTCTTTGCATTGGCAAATCCTAGTCTCTCAAAATGAGCATAATTGCAGCTTGAAGATATAATAAAATAAGATGAGGGCATTATTCCAAACAAACCAACATATCAATACAAAAACAATCCATACATACAATAGATTGCCATGTGCAGCAGTTTACAATATACAATGAAGGCAAATATGTTAAGTGGACAGTCTATAACAATGATCAGTTTTGAAGAATTTTAAGCAACCTGCAGTCCAGTGACATTCCCTCATAACAGGAGCTTCAGTAGGCAACTGTCAGACAGAGCTATTGCTTCAGACAGTAGCTGGCTCCAATATGTGTGTGTGTGTGTGTGTGTGTGTGTGTGTGTGTACGGGAAGAGACAGCAAAATCCTCCCCTCTCATGCCAACATAACTACTACTGCTCCACCCCCCCCAAGGCCTTCCTTTCACTGGCAGTTTGACTCTCTGAACACAAGTGAAAAAAATAAAATAAATAAATTCTGCATCTCATTACTATTTTATACCAGTATTCATCTTTTGACAGGCAGCTCTGTTCTAAATCAACGGGGTGAGTGGAGAGGACTAGAGAGAGAGAGAGCGAGAGATGGAAACACACCATAAGCAAAAGGATGAGATGGTAAAGAGACAAAAGAGAAAGAGAGGAAGGGCCAAGCCCCCATGGGACTCCTTGTGCAGAGCCGCTCAGACTGGGGAATAACGCTGGCCTGTGTAGTGCACAGAGAAACTAGCAGTCACACATTAAAGCACAGAGTGAAGGGATGCCCCGAGGCCCACACAACTAAATGATACAGTAAAAGATATAAGAAGGCCTGATGCATACACACAGACACACACAGCTTTGTCTCCGTCATTCTTTTTAGTTTTCAAATTTTCTTTCAAAAATGAAAGTCATC
The DNA here is from genome assembly GCA_036024295.1 of Nannoperca obscura. NCBI lineage: Eukaryota > Metazoa > Chordata > Actinopteri > Centrarchiformes > Percichthyidae > Nannoperca > Nannoperca obscura. The sequence goes on from JAVQJL010027049.1 coordinate 2,640, forward strand.
CTTCTATGGAGAGAGAGGCGACATTTGTCGACAAATGTGACAATTTTCCTTGGAAACACCAAACTTGTACTTGTTGTACATACCAACATGTCTGGTGCTCACTAGATAGTGTTGATAGTGATGTGTACAGTCTTACCAATCATGCTGTTGAGAGAGAGATCCTGAATCCTCTTCTGGTTAGGACCCAGTGGAGCTCCACAGAAGGACACGGGGGAGTAGAGCGGCGAGAGACCCGAACTAACAGAGGGGGAGAGAGAATATTAAATAAACTGATTTTCAAAAGCACTGCTGTGATTGAAACCAAGTGAAGTGGGGAGACATAAATGAGTATTGCTTGTGCAAATGATGAATGTGATCTGCTTTTTAATAAATTATTACACCAGAGGGAGACATTCGTAGAGGATGTCATGTGTACTGATTCCTTGTGTTGATTAGATGCTGCTCAATAAAAAGGATTCCTAGAAAAACATATTTGCATCACTGCTGCAAACTGTGACTGAGCCTATATAATCAGGGCTTTACCTATAAACAGGTACAGCAGAGTGAAATATTCCACTCTAAATAACTCATCTTAATTTATCTCTACATGCTCAGCACACTGTGACACCACCTCACGGGGAGAATGGAACAGGAATCATAATTCATGTCAGGATATCAAACCTGGGCCAAACCAGGATTTGGTTTGGTTTGGTTTTCAAACAGGAACACTGAGAACTAGAATGTTGCACCAATCATAAGAAAGCTTAATATTATCAATTCAATGCAGTGTGAAAGACTACGGTCATCACCTGAATAATCCTGAAATAAAATGCAAACAAGACTACAAGACAATTAATCACAAAGTGGCAAAAAAGCAAAAATATGTCATCACTCTTTAATTTGGAGCTGTAGAGTTCTCATTTGCCAAAAATAAATTCTGGTTTTGGTTTGCTCGCAGGCAGAAAAAAACTCTCTCTGCCTCATACAGGAAGACAACTTAAGAGAGAAATACAAACTGTCTCCTCGACAGCAGCAAGGGAGTGCTTCATCAAAGGGAAGCAGGGCTCATCAACGATAGCTAAACTCTGTGCACTCCCTACCTGCGCCAGTCACTAAGAAGACTAAATTTAGGTCAGAGGATTATGTAGTTTAAAGTCACTTTATAAAGTATTTAAACTTTTAACCATTACCTCTCCCTGCCATTTCAGCCACCACCTAAAAAAGTTTAATGCAGCTTTGCAGAATTATTTCTGTGTGTGTGTGTGTGTGTGTGTGTGTGTGTGTGTATATATACTTAGGATTGGCAGCAGCCCTGCCAGTGTGGGCTTTGAGCTCCCACAGCATGGCTCTGCCGTCGCTGACCATTAGCGCAGCATTGTTTTCGTTGACAGGGCAGATAACCATGCGATACGGGCGGACCGTCTTGGTGACTCGGATGGCATCACACTGAGAACGCAGGTCGTACATGAGCTCGTGGACACTCTGCTCGGGGTCTGAGGAACAGACGGACGGATAGAGACAGAAAACAGTAAAAAGAGAGATAAAGGTGGTGGACAGACAGTATGGGAGGGTGGGAGAGTGGATAAGAAAGGTGATATAAAAATGAATAAACACATGAATGGAAGGTGACACAAACAATGAGAAAAAGATGACAAAATGTGGGAAAAGAGACATTGAGTAGATGGTAATAATAAAAGGAATAGAGACAGAAAGAGGAATGGAAGTAGATAAGAGTGAGAGGAAAGAGGGGAAACAGAGTAGAGAGATAATAGATTTAAGGAGATAAGAACAGAAGACAGGAAATGGCTCACAAAAGGGAATGGCAGGAAAAAAAGAAAAAAGAGTAGCATGGAAGAGATAGCAAGAAGAGTAAGTGAGGGAGTGAGAGATACAATGGACTCCCATTGGCATATAACAGTAAGCCAAAGATAAATGAGACAGTAAGAGGCTAAATGCCCACTAGAGCACAGAGAAAGGCTTCAGTTTGGCTGAAGAGATGACGGCACGGGAGTGAAAGTGGTTTGTGACGAAGCACAGTACAACGAGTATGTTCTGCATGTCCTGCACGCGTGCGTGCGTGCGTGCGTGCGTGCGCACATCTATGTGAGGAAGTTTCTTACCTGCTGCTTCCTCTGGAACGGTAGTGGAACGACACACTCGGAGTGTGATACAGCCGTTCTCGTGGAGACAGTAGAGGGCGTCCCGCTGAGCGCAGGGAATCACCTAAACACAGAGAGTCAGGGGATTCATGATCAAGTTTGCCATTGTCTTTCAAAGACTTAGTGTTAAACAGGTGGTACTTAAGTACTATTAGCACTGTGTCAATGTGTCAATATATGTTACAGAATGAGAACTCTGTAACATCTTTATCAATATGTACATGTGTAATTTAGTTTTTTTTAGTAGAAAGAGTAATGTTAACCAAAGTGTTAAGCCCTTATGTCAGTCTGCAAACATTTTAGTTTTTTTGTCATTCAAAGAGTAACTAGAGAAGTTAACTTCTATGTATCACTGATCAAATATAGAGTTAGGGCTGCAACAAATAATCAGTGATTATTTTATCGATTCAGTGACTAATCATTTGGTGTATAGAAAGAAACCTGTAAAGAATGCCCATTACAATTTCCTTCACATTGTTTCTTTTGTCAAACCAACAGTCCCAAACCCAAAGAGACTTGAATTCACAACATGAAAATCACAAATGCTCAAATTGGAGGAGCTGAAACCAAGACATGTTTGGTGATTTAGTTTGAAAAGGAAAATTTTTATTTGATTGTTAAAATAGTTGCCCATTTACTCAGTCTATCTACTAATCGATGAAGTGTTCCAGCTCTAGCACTAGAAGAAAAACAATATTACTTGTCATGGTAACAGCTGAGCACATATCTGGCCCAATGAGCAGATGAAACAAGAAAAAGGCATCCACTTTGAAATGTTTGTGCGTGCAGTTGTGCTACGGAACATCATCAGGGTAAAAAAAAAACTTACAATGATCAGTAGATTTTCAAATTTCAAACAGGAACAGAATTTGAGCTGAACAGGGGTTATGACCTACAGTTTTAGTAATTATATGGCATTTTCCATTAATAATTTTTCTATTTTGAGCATCATCTTTGTTGTTCTTTTTCATCACGTGTCAATAAAGTGCACAGCACAGCTACTGTGCATGATTAACTGGCAACTCTGTGTACATTGTGTATGTGCCCAGTCTGACACTGTGTAGAATAGATGTGCGTGTGTATATTTCCCTGTTTTTCCTTGGATTTTGGATCTTCTACATTCCAGCCTGGACTTTTGCTGAAGCTGTGTCATCAGTCATGCAAATTGGCTGTGTCACGAGCACTTTGTAATACTTAGAGAAGGGAGGCGCTGGCCGGACAGAGCCTGGGCGGCTGAGTAATATCCTTCCATTTCTGCTCTGTGACTTTAGGACTTACTCCTTGACAACAAAGTCTTGTTCTCCAGCTTTGTACTGTTTAACCATGGATACATTTATTACAAAGTTCACTGACAACCCAGAAAAAATTATGATTAATGTAAGTATATTAAGTATAGAACAGAGTACAATTTCACACACACAGAAAATGTCAATGAACTGTGATAAACTGAGGAACAATAAACGGGTCTATGCGTGTGGATACAGGCAAAAATTCAGAGGTTATACATTTCAAAATGGGCATATTAAAGCTCAGATAGAGTAGAACCACCACAATGAAAACTACTATGATAAGCCACCAAATTGGTCATTCCTTCACAGATAGACACAGAGTTGGGAGTGAAAGCAGAATGAACAGAGTGACATTAAGAAACAGTTTCTGTTCAATTACTGGCTCTGCAGCTGTGAAAAATCCTCTAATACCCCCACAGCATTCATCAATTTCCAATTAGAAATCCAGACACCAAAAGGGAATTGGCATCTAAAGGTCACCAGAGCTGCTGAATGTTACTATAGAAAGGAGCTAGAAGTAATTTTTCGCTGTAGCTAAGGACTGCACGGCCCTGCTGTGCAGTCGTCAGACCCTGATGAGGTAAGCACTGAGAGGGAGGTAGAAAAGTAGAGAACTTTATCATTCATGACAGGGGGAATTGGCTTCCTGGAGGAATCATTCTTAAGACAGATTTTGGTAAAGCCCTTCGAGAAACGCAATAAAAGTAGAAACCGTGCACCAGGTTCATTTGAGGGGAGAGAAAGACGGCGGTGTAGGAAGCGTGTTAGAGCCAGGCAGCTGAGACTTCCTTTCATTTATCTTACCTAGACCAACTAAGACGTGAGCGCAAAACATTGTGGAAGTTGTCTTTGCACAATGTTTGCTTCTAAATGCACTGCAGGAATGTCCCTCAAACACATTAGAAAATGGGCTGACAGAATTCTGACCCTGAAAAATTCATTCAATTAGGAAATGAACTGCCGTATTTTCACCAAAAACTAGGTTAACTCTTTTCAGGTTTGCTTTTCCCACAAACTTTGATTCCGTCAAGCTTCACTGAGATCCTTATTACACAGAATTTGCTGTACATGTATGCAGTGCCTCACCTGAATAAAGGGCACCCCGGAGCGCTCAATGGCCACCACGCCCACCGTCTGGCTGAGCTCCAGGTCCAGGATGAGGATCTCTCTGGGATAAAGCAGCAGCATGTGGTTCCTCTTGGATGGCAGGTAGGACAGCTGCAGACAGTCGTTCAAAGTCACCGCCTCTGCACTGCAGTGCCACAAAGCAGAGCAATGATGGAAACACAGACAAAGTCAGAAAAGGACATTTATTTCAGTGAGGTTATTTTCTTAACTGGAAAGGTAAAACCCTACAACACAATCTATTTATTGGTAAATTTTGTTAATAATTGTGTTTTAAACTCTAAATACTGCACATAAGACATGTTTGAAAAGGCAAAAAGAACATTTTAATGACTAGAAATAAAGGCGCAGATAATATTGCCAGTCTGATTCTGCAGACACATCATCAAAGATATTATGAGACTCTGCAGTAACAACACATGCATATGAATTATGCAAATGTTATGGACACCAGCATAATGATGGATGTGAAAGTCTTAAAACAAGTTTAATAAAAAACAACTGTCTCATTCCTAAGATCAACTTGATCTATATTCATGTCTTCCCATACAGAAGGCTGAATAAATGAGTTATTACTGCTGTGGTCTCTGGGAGTCACAGGCAAAAGAGGGGGGACTTAAAAGTGAATTTGGTCTAATGACGGCAGGCTGATGAATTAAGGAGGATATATTATAGTGTCAGAAAAAGACCCTCCCATTATTTTGAGAGTCCTAAAATGTTAAACTAATTCTGTTTGCTGTAACTTCTTTCATGTGTGTTTAAATTAATTACAATTATCCATGGCAGCAGCCAGGTTCGATCTCTCCATGAGACAAGAAAGCTCACAAATACTCAGCAGTTCAGTCAAGAGGGAACAGAGGGCTGGTTTTCACTGAATCTATGAGCAGGTCTGTGGCCATAACTCACTCCTACAGCTTCATTCTTTTAGGTTACCATGAGATCAAATAAAGGAGAAACTAACTTTATAACACAATGGAGATCATTATCATCTTGGGGAAAGCGTAACAGATAAAATGGACTCAATAGTGGAGCTGCTGAGCTAAATCACACTGTTACCAGCCTCCTGTAGTCAGGCGAGGCAGAGAAAGTGGCTGAAATGTCTAAGTCACCAAAAGCAAAACATGAAAAGAAAGTTAAAAAGACTTCTGTGTCTTAGATGCAAAAGGGAAAGCAACAGATTTTGAGAGAAAGAGGAAAATTCTGAAAAAGCGTAGTAAAAATCCTGTAACCCCAAACACTCCCAAAATATTCAGCTGTCCAATTTCAAAAACATCACACGCTCCTCAAACCCCTCTCTCTCTTTGCTGTCAATAGGGCATGAAGGCTACAGCAGTGAGTGGATCATACATACATACCACATGTGCACACACAAACAGAGCGTGAGCTGTGCGAGGTGTGTTTGTAGGTGTTTAGCGCAGGAGGCTACCTCAAAGGACTGATGTTTTTTAAGAACTCTTGGCTTCTATTATTTATCTCATGTTAAATAAACATAATTGACCCAAAGGACCTTCAAATCACTACGGTGTTTATACGTTATGTAGTCACTTCAGCTTGAGCTTCTGATGCCTAGACAAGACAATACAGCATCAACTCTGGCAGGCAGTGGTGCATAAATCATGAGGCTTGGATTTGCACATGAGCACCAAATGTGTGCATAATTATGTTCAGCCTAATAACTGAGCTCACCCTTCCATTCTCTTGACTAGGAGAAGACCAGCAGCATCTCTTTACACCATGTCAAAGCTGTATAAAGCAAACTGAACATCTTTCTGCTGCTTCACATTAAAATCGTTCAACTATGGGGCTTTTATCGTGAAGAAGTCACAGGAAATACAATATAGGCCTTTTTGTCACAGTGGTTACCAATCGTTCATTGACTGCATGTACAAAATAAGACCACAGTCATTTTCTGCATTTTTTATCAGCAGATCGAGAAAAGGCAGCTACAGTGAGCAGAGAGATGGAGAGCTGCAGGCTGCACACCTCCAACTCCTCAGAAAGAGAACCAACTTTACAGTAGCCTGTTGTGTGGAAAAGCATGATTTCAGATTGCGGTTGCTCAAGTCATAATGAAAAACACTGATTTGACTTCTTTATCAAACAGTTTGTTTGGTTGCACTGTAAACAGATTTACCACCTGCTCTTCTGTTGTATTTCTAACATACTAGCTGCTCAAGGAGTGTTTGCTGCCCACAGAATCCTGGGACCTGTAGCATTAAACCTTGAATCTTAAGGATTACAACTTGTCTTAGGAAATAATGTATTGTTCTTATAGTTTTTTGCGAAATTACAATTATAAACATTAAAATTCTGAAAAAAAAAAAAAAGTTGTTTGCCCATGTGTGTTTGTTTGTGAAGAGGCATGCTTGAGTTTGAGCGTGAAGCCAATTTCTGTCATCTTTATAAAGGGACCAAATCTGTGCTGGCTACCAACTACCAGATTAATGGCTGCCTGATGAGACACTAATGTGCATGATATAGTTCTGTATTCAAAGAGTTTCTGATAACAGTCTCGGAAAGCAGAGTATTGTTTAAATCCCCCATCTATCAACCACAGGGAGACAGAGCCAGAGAGGAGAGAAACTCTAACACTGAACTTGATAAACACCCATAACTGACACACAGACAAAAGGTAGGCTGAAAAAACACACCGCATGGACGGTGAGGGAAGAATGTGTCACATACCAGTAGAAAACACAAAGACCAAAATGGACACGACGAGGGAGACAAGAGAGAATAAAGACAAGTAAGATTAATGGAGTGTTTGTTATTACAGCTGGTTGGGTGGGTGGACAGAGAGGCCGGGGTGCTGCTGCTATAAATAAAGCTGTTTGACAGTCACAACCACTCGGGCAGGAAGCTGCCAGCGCATCAAACAAGCCTTTGGTTCTTGATCTGTCGCAACTTTTCTAAAGTAATGCCTTGCACCATTTTAGTGACAAAGTGACAAAAGTGGCATAAAAATTAGGTTAGCCACTGCTTCCTATGTGATTCAGTTAGGGCTGGACGATATATCAATATATCAATTACTGAGCGATATGGCAGATGACCATATAGTCCTATCCAAGTTATTCTTTCTGCATTTTATTAATTTATATCTGCATTAAAAGCAGATGGTGTTGAGAGGGAGACTCGCTCTCCCTCTCACACACAGTCACAGACTCCCCAAACTAATTAACCAGCGTTGTCCTGACTGAGTTAACTTTAGGTCCAGACAAAGATAACCGGGCTGATCATCTGGAGGTGGTTCAGTTTTCTGAACTATTGTAACTATTAGAGACAAAATTCAGCACCTCCTGCCCTCAGCTGGTACTGACATGTCTTCAAGCCATCAACCTTGATCAACTGGCTTCAGTGGTTTCTTCATCAAAGCCATCAACATGTCTGTTGGACCCTATCCCAACTAGGCTGCTTAAAGAAGTTCTACCCTTAGTTAGCACTTCTTTACTAGATATGATCAATCTGTCCTTATTAAAAGGCTATGTGCCACAATCCTTTAAAGTAGCTGTAATTAAACCTCTTCTAAAAAAGCCCACTCTTGATCCAGGGGTTTTATCAAATTATAGACTTATATCTAACCCTGCTTTTCTCTCTAAGATCTTTGAGAAAGCAGTCGCCAATCAGCTGTGTAACTTTCTACACAATAATGATCTGTTTGAGAACTTTCAGTCAGGATTCAGACTGCATCATAGCACAGAGACAGCACTGGTGAAAGTTACAAATGACCTTCTAACTGCATCAGACAAAGGACTTGTCTCTGTACTCGTCCTATTAGATCTTAGTGC
>JAVQJL010027060.1:0-25364 GCA_036024295.1 Nannoperca obscura
TATTTCTTTAAAGTTAAGACTAGTTTAAAGTCATCTTCATTGAAAAGTACAGTGCTTTTCCTTCAAAAATAAGGACATTTCAATGTGACCCCAAACTTTTGAACGGTAGTGTAGGTATGATGGATATTTTTTTCGCTGTTTTAGATGGTTGGGTTTGTGGTAGTTTTAATGAAAATAGTAAAATAAAATGTTGTGCTAATGAGATTCAAAACAGTTCAACATGTTCAACTACTTTGATGTAATTTTCTCTTTACCATTACTGATGACTAAATACATACAATTCAAACACACCTTTCTACAGGAAAGGTCAGTCTTTTTTTCTCTGTCTAGGTGAAGGTCCATCAGTCACTGGGTCTATATATGTATTTTTCCCTTCCCACAGCTTCCAATTATTATTATTTGAAAATATGGGAATGACAAAATGTTACTGGCTTTTATAGTATTGTTTCTAACGTATGTGTTGATTGTTTGAGGATAAAACTGCAGGTGGAATTATTAAAATTTAAAGTTTATGCTATTGAAGTAAAATAGATTATTAAGCATTTTATCTGTGCGCAGCCCTCATCCTTCTCTTCCAGCTTAGTCAGAAGGGCTGCTAGTTCTTGTTCTATAATTCTTACATTTCGATGAATAATGGAGGAGACTTTCAGAGCGAAGGTGCATCCTGCACTCCTGAAGCCCAAGGTTCCCAATTAGAAGCATGGATTGGTGCCAGAGCACATGTTTCTCCACTGTATTTGTTGGCACTTTTGAGATATACCCTCCTGAAGAATTAATGAAACCAGCAAACAAAGCAACGCTTGCCACAGATATTTCATGCTGCCTTCACAAATTTGCCACTGTGCAGCAAGAGATTGTCACATAGCAGGCCCATGTGCTGCTGTTTTTCTAAATGGCTGAGGGAGCACAAATACATTGTCTTTGTCACTGTTTTGTTATGTGATAGCGCTAAGTAAATTAATTCATACTGTACGCCATCTACAGACAATAAATTAGCTTTTAAGTCACAGATGTCACAGTCAACAATCAGCACATCACAGCATCCTTTTTCAAAGCAGCTGAATACTTTTCCATCCATCTCAAGCAATATGTCTGGACAACATGTACAAATGTGTTTTCTAATTTGTTTGGAAGTGGATTATACTGAATCCAGAGAAGTCCCTATCATGCTTTAATCTTCTGACCTTCGCATTATGAACTGCCTTGGCCTGGCAACATGTAGCCGGTACCTCTCAAAAGAGTACTGTAGAGATAAACTGTGTGAGAGGTCTTGTTCATTTTATATTTATAAAGAAAACATGGCATGTTCCTTAAAGAAATAAAGCATGACTTCTTTGGCTTGCTAGTGAGTATGTCGGTTTTCTTGTTTTCTGAGAATATAGACTCCCATGGAGCACAGCAGATATCTCTAAGACACACTGTGACAAAACTTCGGAGAAGAAATTGGGTTTTGGGCAGGTGTTCGTGTTACCAGCTGCCAGAAAGTATCTTCTGTTTTCAGTTGACATCCTTATGGCATTATTTGAGGTTTTATTCTGCATTGCATTTCTTTTATTTTTGTTATTGCATATTACATGATGCCTCCTGTTGTTCGGCTCAGTAAAACAACATCACCATTAAAAGCATTTGTGTGTTTATATGCCTGAAGGAGATTAATTATTAAAATCCTCACATCATTCATTAACAATTGAAAAAAGGAAACAAAATTACTTACAAAACAATGTAGTTACATTACATAGGTAAGCAATTAATACTTCTGAATGCTATTAAATGTGTGGGGTTATTTTAAAAGATTATTTCCAGCAGGGTCGCATTGCACCTTAGTGTTTGTTGGTTGTTAGTTAATCAAATATCTCCATTGAATAAGGATCAAGTCAGGCAACTATTTCCCTTATTCGGTTTTGGGAGAGACACAATGCTGCTGGAAAATGTGAATTTCCCTACAATAACCTTGCATTGCAACTATATGGTTAAGGTTAGTGCTAAAACCACCTGGTTGAAGTTGGGAAAGAGTTGGTCATAGTTCATAAAAAGTTGATATTTTGTAGTGCTGATTTCTATAATGAAATGGGTTATGAAACCAGCCCATTCACTATCCCACTACACTACAATGATGGCCAAATTTGCTGTATATAAATATTTCTGACCTGCATTACATGTCTCCCAATCGTAATTGTGTATCCAGAAATAGTTGCATGAATGTAATTGATAGGAGGCTGAGAATGTCAAACATTTAGTCACACACACACGCACATATGCACATACACTCACGTAGTCAATAAGACAATTAATATGCCCTTTGAGACACACAAATGACTAGGGCGAGAAAATGCTGACACACAATGTCCTATACAATACCAATTGAATTATAATGTGAGAAGTAATTGGGCACATTGTAAAACTTTGTCTGTTATTTACTATAATAAAATGCGTTATGAAATCAGTCTCAAGATGGCCATCTACATCTGCTTCACAGTTGTCATTGTTGCAATGACACTGGTGATTGTATTGAAAGGGAGGGGAAATAGACTGCTGATAATCAAATGCTAGACTTTTGTTTCTGTATATTGTTTGACAACATTTGTTTTCGTTTTCCATTAGAATGCTTATTGATATGACTGTTTGAATTTATATGATTGATTTTGTGCACTAGCAGTATACACATTGTGGTTTTGGCTTACACATGATATGGAGTTGTCACTATAAAGCCAGGAAGCTTGGCTGTGTAATGTATCATGTGTGGGTGAGTGTATGTAGCTGTACTATGTTCACTATGCCTCTATCCATGTGAAGGCAGTGTACTTGGACCTGAGGTCAGCTATCGCAGGTCATCATCTTTTTCCCTTCCTCACCTTCTCTCTCTCTGGTTGTCTCATTCAAACGCCAATGCTCACCCCGCAACCACGGCAAATAACTGCAGCCGCCTTTGTAGGTCGGGCGAATTACACAACGTGTCATGTTGGTCGTGTAGCAGGTAGCAGGGCCCAAGGGAGATTTAGTGGCTTTGATTACATTTCTCTTGCTGGCCGTTGAGGAGAAAGGAATTAAATGGGACTGTTTTCTTAATCAGCTCTCGCTCGGTGGGTAACCACCCCAGCTTTCCAAATGAAAAAGTGCATTGAAGCGTAAACTCTATGCTGCATCCAGTCATGCTTATGTGGTAAACAATGGTGTGTGTGTGTGCATATGAGTGTGTGTGCACTTGTATGCAGTGTGTTTTGAGTTTTGAAGATGGACATTTATTGCCATTTCCATGGTCTGTTCAGTGTGGGCTGAACTATGGGTAGAGTTGGATGGAAATGCGTTTCCTATTGATTGCTGTCCTTGGTAAGTGAACAGATGCTAGCGGTAGTGTTGAAATAGTCTTAGCATTAGGAACATGAACGTTTTGTGCGAGCAGATAGATCTCATACTGCAGGGCTAGGCAGGACTAAGAATGGCTTTTGGAAATGGAATGTACGATTAATTGGATGTACAAAGCTTATTACAGAAATATAATAGATAATTGTGACACTGAGAAAGCCAAGCCAATAAAAGAATGTTCATTGTTGCTCTTTTCCTTTATTTTTTTGCTCAGCTCTTTACTGTTTCTCTCAATTTCGTGTATGCTGCAGCTAATAGCTTACCTTCTGCTATGCTTTCTTCTGTAATTATTTACTCTTTTTACATTGTTTTTTCCCCATTTGATTCATTTTCCATTTTATTCTTTTTCTGACTTCTCCATCCATTTTTCCTCTGGATGCACTCTGCGATGGTGGAGCTGCAGCTGTGAATTTACTGCCCCATCAGGTGCTTCTAATGTATAAAGTAGAGCATATAATGGTTATTGAACAGGAGAGAGTTATGGTGCATGGTATTTATATCCTTGGCCCCTGAGTCCGATAACATGATATTGAGATTGAGCTGCCCGCCAAGTGCAAGGTGATTCGAGGAATATGGGACACTCCACACACAGAGTAAAGACCAGCAGAGGGAATGGGGATCCTATAAATGAAATAGGGCCAGTGTGGTATAAGATAAGAAGGTCCAGAGGTAAGCTAAGGCATTAATCCTTATGTATTATGACATGGTAATATCAGAGGTCAAAGAAGATGTGAAAGATTGTACAGTCGTGACCTTTAATCTGAGGCTGGTGTTGAGGTTAAATTTGATGAGGCTTGACCTTGATCCCCAGCTTAGAAAAAAGTACATGTACAGTACATGTTAAACCTCTTGTGGGACCACGCACAAGATGGATTCTTGTGTGTATTCATGTGGGCACCTGTCAGGGGCGTAAATACAGACACAGTGTGGTTGTGCTGGGGCCCGTGAGGTGGGGGTGGGGGGGCTGTGGGAGTGACGGGGGCAGGAAGCAGAACTACACCTGACTTCAAGAAAGGACTCATATTGAATAAACATTGGTGCCATTTGCTATATATGCCCTCATTAATGCAAACCCCTCTCCATCATGGTTATTTATTTATTTTGTTTTAAAATAGTTAGTAGCAATCTATAAAGAAAATATGTGCTTATTCTACATAAACTATAAAATATACAATTTGATTAAATTAAATCAATCATTTCTTTTTTTTTTTGTAATATTGTCACATACAGATATGCAATGATGATTGCTGGGTAATATGTATGTTGATGTTGTCCAGTTGTCCAGTGCTGCTGTACCAAACTTTTCATCAGTGTTTTTAAGAGAATTACACTTTTTTACGTGAGTATTATTTATATTAAAGTTATAGGTGTTGAGCATTATAAAAGCACTTATCAGTGGCCCTGGGTAATACATTGGTAATACATTGTTAGTCCAGTTATGAAAAATAGGAGGATATTGAGGTGATTTCAGCTGAACTGACAACAAGTAACATTCTGGTGATTGGTGTCTAGGCTCTACTCACAGTCTACTGGCAGGCTATAGTCATATAGGTTTGTTAATGTGTACATGACTTTTATATGTAGGATATATGGCAGAGATAAGGCTATCATCACAAACCATCATTTGATGGGGTTTATGCAGACTGTGTAGCTGGCCAGTTTTCGGGACATTGTGTTGTTTGTTGTTAAATATTGCACCTACCTTACACATACCTTCTGTCTCGTTGAGGCTTCATTTTACTATCATCTCGCCTTTATGTCAAATAGGAGGTATTTATTTAAAATGCCTTTTGTAAAAGTCAGCGGTCATTTCAACACGACACGTGAAATAGACAGCTCATCCACTCTCAGCTGCTGATGCTTGTTTAATTAACCTAAGTAACCCATTCAACTATCAAATCCAACGCATTGTTGGTGAGATAATGTATACACCTAATGGTGTGTGTGTGTGTGTGTGCGCGCACGCTTCATAACTAGTAACTAGCGTGCATTAGGGCCCATCATAACTACCTTAGTCCACTGGCACGTGTGTGCATTGCGCGTGTGTGTCTCCAATAGCAGTGGTGTGTTTGTAAACACAAGAGAGAAACCTGAGAGGCTGATGATCGCGTGTTCAGTGCTGACACTAAGAAAAGGGTGCCACGGTGTGGATCAATAGCACAAAGTGTTGGGTAAGAGACACAAACAGAGAGCAATACATAAAGAGCAACAGAGGGCAGGAAGTTAACAACAGCTGTATGATGAATGATTGCAGCATGTGATTGGGGCACAAAAGAGAAAACAACACAGACTCAGTTAAAAAAATGGGCAGCTCTTGCACAGCTGGCCTGTAAAATGGTGCCATTTGTATCAAAGTTGTTGCTAATACAGGACATGTGCAAACAACACAGGCAGAGTTTGACCTTGTTTGAAAAATGGATGGCACATGGTCACTAGACATATCTGGATACATACACGATATCAGTCCCAGAGCATGACAAAGGGCCTGACTGTAACACCTTGAGGGTAATGAAGATTATGTTTTGCTACGTGTAATAAATTACTCTTCAAATAAGGCAAAATGTAAGACAAAACGAAAAACAAAAGGGCACATTGTTAGTTGAGAGATAAACCTTAGATAAAGGATGTCACCAAAGTGAAATACTGGGACAAAAGGAGCCACAGTGACACTCATTGCCTTTTTTTTCTGGCAAACCCACTCTAGGGTTGGCTTGATTCTGGGCTGTCATTCTTGGAATGCTCGCAAACAAATAATTTTAGATCAGAGTGATGTGTCAGTAGTGTTTATCACTGGACTGAGGAATATTTGCTTCACAGTATCTTCAGAAAAATAAATTCTAGCAGTCACTCTTCCAGAAGAAAAATATGTCTACAGAAGATGTCATGGTTTATTGATTATGCCAAAATAAATAATACAACTATTATGTTAGCTTGTAGCCAAACAATGATGTATAGGGACGGTGTATGCGTGTCAGAAGTGGACCAAAAAACAGGAAAATAGAACCCCTGTAGGCATTGTTTTGATACAGCCTGTCTTTGCTTTTTTATTATCCTTGTGTGGATCTTTTTTGTATGCATGTAATGTGTGGGTGTTTGTGCATTGTGGGTTTGGATGGTAGTGGTTTCATCAATGGGAATGGAATCAGGATTGCCCAGGCAGTGCCCAATTTCAATCATCCCTTGGTCAGTTATAGCATCTAAAAAATGAAAACGCCTCCATTCTCAAAGAGATTTTCCTAGTGTTTTCTGTTGCTTCTGCGGGATTAGGCAGCATGGCTCTGTATGCTGGCTCGTTTCACAATTTGCTTTAATTTTATCCTCCCTTCAACCGTCCAAATAACCTCCTGCCCCTACTGCCTTTGTTTCATAAACTCTTGCCCTGTTCAATCCTTTCAGCCACGCAGGGATAGTTGACCCAATCAGCCAAACAAGAATATCATCAAATATGCTTCGGTATTTTCTAACACCAGCAACCCAGCAAAAACCACTTATGGTAATACTTCTATCTACCATTTCCCATGTGATGTTTCTGTTTGCCTATTTTGCATTTTTAGTACAAATGCTTACATATATACAGATACTTTCCACCATGTTGATGTGCATCTAGCATTTCTATAACTGCACACTTTTGTTTTGGCTCTGCAAAAATTTTATGAATTATTGTAGGCACAGTATTAAACAATTTTCTTTTGCTCTTTAATCTAACACATGAAACAGCCATTTGCTTTGAGCCATTTCAATGCGGGAATACTAAAAGCACCACTATATCACCATGCCAAATAAATACAGAGATCTGCATCTAGCAGCCAATAATGTTCAAATCCAGTTCACAAATGCCATTGTCATTTCAATCTCATGAATTTGTATGACACAAAAATTACCATTATTTTGTATGATCTGCACTTACCTCATCACAGAGTGGGCATGCATTAAGTTCTGAGTCCAGTTTGGATAACTCCAGTTAGTTGTCCAAATGATGTTGGTTCTCACTGGATTGCAAGACATACCTAATATCAAAGTTGTCAGCGCAGTAGAATTAGTTAGAAGTGCATGAATACAATATGTGTTTACATCAGTGTGTGGTTCGCAACAACTACCTGATGTAAATTCAAATGCCCCTGATCACCTACTACTACAACACTATTTTGCATCTCCACTCGAAGCACTTGTTAAAAAGTTTCACTGTTTTGCATAATATGCTCAAGTTCTTGGCTTTCTCATGCATTTGGCTTCCACTTGTGTTCTGTCCCACTTGTTCTTCTCTCATCTAAGTGAATATGTATTCCTGAGTAAGGGTATGAAGAGCTAGGTTGACCGCAGAGGCCATTTTGAAGATGTGTGGCAGTGGACAATTATCACCACTTTTGAAACAACAAACAACTTCAGCTTGTCAGCGTCCTGACCCGTGTGTGTCTGGGATGCTGCACCCCAGCATTACTAGACAAGATCCTCCTACGGCTTCCATGCTCAGTCAGACCGGAATATCACACTTTTGCTTAACAATGAGATACTTTCCATTGCCATCCCCTCTAGAGAGAAGTGTGTACGTGACTGCCCACCTGAGCTAAGGTGGGAGGCTTTAGGTGATTTTGAGGTTAGCCTGGTATGGCAGCAGATTTGCACTGAGATTTAAGGGTATGTTCTGTGTGTTGTCACAACCCGCTGTGAAGCCTCAAGAAGACAAGCTTATCCTGGTTCTTGTAAGCCCCTTTGGACAGAAATCAATACCCTGTCTTCCTTCACAATGCTGACCCAAATTAAATAGAAAATCCATAGAGATGTAAAACAGAGAAAACCAAAAACAACCAAATGAAGCAATAGATTGAAGAATATATATGGCTGGACATATGATGGCCATCGATATATAAACAAGTTCAATCACCCAGAGGTCAGCTAAATGATTATAGACAGAAATAAATATAATTTGTGACCATAATGTTGACTAGTGAGAGCAGTGAAGTTGCAGAGAAAAGCAAAGCAAATGCAGATTAGAAACAGAAAAAGCACTACAAACTACAAGTGGAATATATGCAACACATTTGGTTTTCTTGATATCAAGCTGCTGTTTCTTTTTCTTCCAGGCAAAGAGCAACAACACTTGACTCTGCCTCTATGTCCAGTCCCTGTTCCTGTGTAAAAGCAGGGCATGTTAACACTGTCACTGTCTCTGCTTTCTGTCCACCAACACATTTATTATTTCTCTAAGGTGTTAGTTGGCCAGAGTAACAATATGAGACCAACAGGAGAAATAATTACTAACTTACTGTATGTCACTCTCAGAGAAGAAAAGGTTCTGTAACACATTTCACAGTGGATAGTCTTGCTCAGCTCATTGTTAGACTCATTTCCTTTTTCACCCAGTGGGTTTCAGATGAAGGCTTTGTACAACATGCCAGAAGTATGTTGATGAGCAAGGCCAATCTGTGGTCATTTATTTTTTCTGGATATCTTTATTGAGGTTTTATTGTGCTTACTATTACAGGCCAATAATCCAAAACTTACATGCCTAATACAAACCCAACATAAGTTTTCTGATTAAGGTTAAGGGAACTACTTTTAGTGGGGGAGTTTATGTTTACACAATCTACTAAATTATGACCCTCTTGAGACAAGAGCTGTGTGTGCCTATTTTTTATTCTACTACATACGATCCTCTGTTAATAGCTATAGTCACCATAAATAATGATTTTGCCTCAAGGTCCCAAAAGGTCCTCATACCTAAGCAGCAAAATAAATAATTGGTGGCAAAAAATAGGGACGTAAATGCCAGTCTCTGGTGGCAAAATCAAACTTGTATATGCCCTTCTAGCTATTTAATATTGATTGACAGTGGTACTCAGTTGTACAGTTGCAGATCCATAGATTACATGAATATGAAAACCTTGGATAGTTATTATGGCTTATTGTAATAGTTGATTTGTCAGTTGCATTGCTGAAAGATTAGAATGTAAAGTGCACACATTTTAACATTAAATTTAAGCAAATAAAGCACAAAATAAGATATAAAAATGATTGAATATTGAAAAGTGTTATTTCCATTTCGGGTCATTAATTTGGAAAGCTTAACATTACAATCTATGTCCAGGTCCAGGTTAACCATGAGATCAGACTTTTAATTAATATGCTGATGTAGATAAGATTTACATCTACTCGCATGCTTTGGAACCCATATGTCCTTTTTCAAATGATTATCTTGATAGAAAAGCTAACTATGGGGACTATCCATTATCCACTTTCTCAGAGGTTTAATCTTTCCAAACCTTTTTTGTGTAAGAAACATAGCAGTTTCAGGATTGTTTAAGTTTGGGGCTAGGCTGTACCTCATTGAAGATGAAGGACTCATTTGAATTATCGCACCTATTTAAAGTCACAAATACAATAATGATGCAGGCTGCTTTTGAAGTCAGAAAGGATCTATTAAGTCACTAACAAACTGGAAAAGTGGCTATTCAGGGAAATAAATTGGTGGTTTAGGCAGGCATGGCTCAACTCATTCCTGGCATGTCATAAAAATCAGACATCTTCATGAGACACTTGAAACTATCCTTGAATTGCTGACAGAATGAGGACCCGGTATAAATAATTAGCACAGTTTTCAACATGTTTGTCATTAGGAATGGAGAAAGCCTGGCATACAAGGCTACAGATTAGTAGACATAAAGATGATTCCTCTTGAAATAATGGACTGAACTGGAGCAGACATGACAGTGCTTCAGACAGGAAACTGTGGAATAAAAAAGAAATTCAGTCTCTCCACAGCTGTGTGTCACTCTGGATCTTTGAGTGGCATTATCACATCGTGGTGTCGAAGCAGAAATCCTTCCTCCCGCTTTCTCTCCCTCTAAAACTAGCACAGGTCCCTTGGGGGCATAAGGGAGATGGCTTCAAATTGATAATCACCAGTATTCATTATCATGGTTCCTGGATTTACTCTTGAGTTCATTTCCTAATTACTTGATTATGTATCGAAAATTATTCATTAATGTTTTCCACTTGCAACAGTTTGCACAAGTCATTAATTACTTTAAGTGTCTCTCGATAAGTAATGATTGGCTCCTTCTCTGATATACCCCCCCGTGCTGATTCCTTGTCACAGACAGGCACATTGTTGTACACCATTTTCCATTATATTGATGCTAGATAT
Organism: Nannoperca obscura; assembly: GCA_036024295.1. Lineage (NCBI taxonomy): Eukaryota > Metazoa > Chordata > Actinopteri > Centrarchiformes > Percichthyidae > Nannoperca > Nannoperca obscura. The sequence goes on from JAVQJL010027060.1 coordinate 10,508, forward strand.
TAATTTGATGGGATGAAAATCCCCCACATGAAAATCACTCTTCTGGTTTGACATGTAACACACTTCAGAGAAATGTTTTCTCACAGCAGGCCATCTTTGGCTGTGACACTTTATTCTTTTTTCTTTTGGTATCAAGTCAGATTTCACTTTTTGTCACATAATATACTGTGATTATATCATGTTACAGCTAGTTGCTATGTTACAAAAGGCAAAACGGCACATGTATCTATATTATCTCTCTATATTGTCTCTGTTGGACCAAAAACATGTTTATAATGTTTTCACTGGGTGAATCCAATGTGACCCAAGAAAGTAATTCAAGTTTAATTAAAATATTGCTTTTTTTATCCATTCTTAAAAAAATGACATGTCTAAGCAATGTATTGAGTTTGTCTGGTTGCGTTTGTGTGGTTAACAATGACAGTGACATCTAACTTCCAACCATGTCTCCTTGAAATTATGCTTTTATATTTTGTTGATGCTAAACGTATCAGTATGGTTGACCTGCAAAATCCACTCTTGCAAAGCTATATCTCCTTGTAGCAACTCAGGGAAAGATTGTAGTCTTGATTTAATATAGACAGTGACTTGAAGCACGAGACAGGACATTTATTCTTCAAATCTTTAACCAAACACATGATCTTTCCCTAACCTTAACCAGAATTCTTTTGTTGCCTAAACCTAATAACACACGGGATCCAGGATGCAAATCTCGGCCTCCAGTGTGACAGTCCTGCACTTTGTATGCCATCATCCACCACAACCTCCTCCCCAGGACTTGTGTATGGTCCACTTCACTCAAGATGGCAGAAATTCTGTTTCTTTTTACAACATAATTGGGAAACAAAGTACTGTTTTATAAATGTAACGTCTAGACAGACACTTTGATGATGAGGTTATTTTTATATATTTGCTGTAGTTTGAATTGATGAAGAGTGAAAGATTTACAGCTTCAACCTTAGGGCTCAGTGTATTCTTTACCTTCTTTAAGCTTTACAACTATAGATCCCAGTACGAGACTGAAATCCACTGTGTACAATCCAAGTGAATATGAAGAAAGCTGTTCATGTTTTTGACATGAAACTATTATAAACTAAAATTGTTATCTTCAATGTGTTCTATATATGTAACCTACACTATGAATGTTAAGATATAACTACTATGGCCTAATTATCCACACTTAAATTTCATCATGGCATCCAATTACAAAATCCTGGCTACATTATTGAAACAAAATCAGCATCTAAAAATGTTCAACAGCATGTTGAACATTGTTGATGGAAACAGAACTAAAGACAGAAAGACAAAGAGAGATTTGGCTTGTTTGTGAGAATTCCAACCAGGTAATTGTCTATGATTAGTATGAAATCACAGATTAGTCCACATTGAAATGTCAAACAGTAAACAGATATGGATTTTGACATACAATCTGAAGTGTTTTCTGAAGTGAAGGGAAGTGTTTTTCTTTAGATAATCTTTGTCTCAGGCAGCTCCAGTTCTGTACAAGACAACATTATAGGGTCATTAAAGGGTCTGTCAATGTAAGAACTGTAGTATATTATTTTATATAGTAATAAGATATATTAATAACATAATGTAAAGGAAATAATAATTTCAAACTTTAAGATGTACTGATGAGTTAAATAATTGAAAATATGTCACCTTTGTGCTTTCTATTTAAAATTTAACAGGAAGGAAGGATTCTAAATGTATCAATAATCCATTAGTCCTTTTGTCACATTCAACTCTGTATTGCCTCTCTTTCATCTTTTTTTTCCAGGCAAAAAAAGCAAAGCAGCCCTTCTATTAGACTGTTCTTAGATTGATATTGAATTGCCTTACTTCCTCTTTAAGTGCATTTCAAAGTATGGCAGGCATCCTTTGGGAAAACACAGATGGACTGTTTACCATCCCTGTGTCATTTCATATTTTCCTCATTTCACATGTTTAGTTTTGAATCCTCTCAGTTGGACATCTCTTCCCCTTTTGCTTTTTTCATTATTTAAAAATGATTCACCTCAGACATACTGCATGTGACATTTTAGGGCAGTGACTAAGAGACACATCCAGGCCTCGCATGAAACCTTGACAGTTCTTTAAAAGCTTTTATTCAGCTGAAAAATCTGATGTTGCGTGTGGGCAACTTGTGGTATTTTTAGTTCTTGATGATCAAATAAGTCATCATAACTGTTTAAGGTGCTGATAACATAAGAGGAGATGTTAATTTTTTTTCATGTGGCTTAATTAGTTTGAAATGCAAACATTACTGAATTATGGGCAGTCGACAGCATATATATCCAAGCAAGCCTACAAAATGACTACTATGCGTTTGAAGCTGCAGTATGCTGATCAATGTAGTTATAATGTTTACAGATTCAGAGAACTGGTCTGAGAGTTTGTAGGTGTACTTTGTTTTCTTCCCTTTGTGAGGAGAATAAAAACTTGTACAAACAAATTTAACTGTTGTTTAGGGGAAGATGGTATGGTTTAAGGGTTACGACTAGAATGATTAAGATATTAAGGTTAGAAAAGCAGTTGTGCTTTAGGTTAGGTATTAACTCAAGTAGGTTAATACAATTTCATCACAAGAAGAGTAATAATGTGTGTATTTGTGTGTATACGGCTTATACTAAGATATTCTTCATTTCTGTGCTCATGGACATACCCGTCTTGTGGCTCTCAGGGCATGAGTCTTTTGTGTACTTACAGTATGTGGGTGCCTTTTTGCATTGCCACCACTTTTTGGAGTTATGCAGTTTTTGAGAGAAACAGAGAGAGACAAAGAGAAAGAGAGAGAGAGAGAGTTGGGGGTAGAATGGGAAAGAGGGGGTTGGGTCCTTGGTGCATCTTGAGCAGATTTAAACAGGCAGAGAACAAAAGGCCTGTGGAAGGGAAAGTATGAGGAAGGCAAAGTGTGTATAATCTAGCATGCTGTGACTCATCTTTCACCTATTTTCTGTTAAAGATGCATACATCAGTTTTTTGCTGTTCTTGTAAGTTGGTGCCACCACCCCCTCCAGAAGTCGAGGGGGATCACTGTAAAAGTCATTTTGAATCATTTGTAATTCAGAGCGCTTCAGAGGCCAAGGACTGCGTAGCCAATGCCTGAACTGAAATTAGAATCAGTAAGACAGTAAGGGGGGTAAATCTGCCTCCCTGAAAGTAAGAGTACTTTATATCATTTCTGCACCATTTGGCCGAGCTTAGTGTGCACATGTACAGATTTGCTGAGTAAACATGTCTGATGGTGGAGTAGTTACAGGTTTGGATGGTGGTGTGCCCTTAAATTACAGTATCAAATAATAATTTATGTTGCGCATATATATATATATATATATATATATATATATATATATATATATATTGCACAATCATGTCTTTTTATGCTTATCTTCCCATCAAATGCGTAAACTTAAGTTCAGCACTGGGTCTTCATAAACACATTATTTCATGAAAGATCTTGGCATTGGCTAACTAAAGATGATCTTTTAAATGTTTAAAAAGTAATAATTATGTCTCCGACTTCTTCAGTCCTGTAGTGGTAGAGAAGGGTAATGTTTTTTTTTATTTCATTGTCACAAAGATGAATGCCCAGAAAGAAGACAGATTTCCATTCAAAGGAGCAGAATGGGAAACTGCAATAATACAAATTGATTGGTATAGACCTGGAATAAACTTGTTACTAGAAGTGGAGTTATTTTTTTCCACATCACAATATGTATTCATCAGGAGCCAAATTCAGGTCAGCAGTCCGCTCTGTCACCTTGTATTCAGTCAGTTGAAACGCTGCTGTTTGTATGGCCACATACTGTAACACACAGCCACAAAGCTAGCAAAGCTCCATGTCAGCCTTCTCCAGATCAACTGAAGTGGATGGGAGCTTGCTTTAGAAGTCAAAGAAAGGCAAAAATAAGGAAGATGGAATTATTGCAAACAATAATGTAGCACTTTAAAACCAAAATAAAGTACACAGTATTACCACTTAGGCTAGATGTTGCCTACTCACAAAAGGCTTATCATTGAACATACTTTTATCTTAGAGATAGGTAGCCACTGGGCTCTTGACTTTTGAATTTAAAGTTCTTCTGTTCATAGCTAAGTTTCCAATTATTGGCACAGTACAGTCAATTTTGACTATATTTGCAGCAATGTATAAAGACCATTTAAGACCAAAAGATTCCCAACAAGACCAGTTGAAAATTCCATCTACTTGCAATGTGACTAGATGGGAGGGACAGTGTATACTTTTCATAGCAACAGATCTCAGTACTTCCATTCTAACTCAGGCTTTTGTTGTAGCTGGATATAATTTGTAGCGTCTTAAAATAGGAATGAGGATAATGATAGTGAGTTACTTGCTACAGTTGCCGAAACGGGGAAAACCTAAAAAGAAACGAGGATCGAGGTGACCAGCTGACTTCGCTACAAGTTGATTGGCTGTTACATTAAGGCATTTAGCAGACGCTTTTATCCAAAGCGACTTCCAAATAAGAGCTTTACATAAAGTGCATAGAACCATGATCGAAAACAACAAGATGTCCCAAGATCTGTTGAAACAGATGATGTGCCTAACGTTCTAGCAGTCACTGGTGACTTGTCAAGCTGAGTCGCAGGCGACGGCATTAGCTGGCTTGATTTGAGTTGACGGACCAGTTCACACCACTGCAGCTTTTCCATGCAAAATTGCAAAAGTTTTGATTTCTTGCAAACCTTTTGGCCTTAAGATGTGTTGTGTTCACTAACATATGATTTGCAGACAAGGGCACTTAAACGCTAGATTTAAAAACCTTTGTGTAATCTCATGCAAGTAATTTACAATTGCGGACCTATCAGTTTGCGGAAAGCACATCTCATCTTCTATCCTGCTCAGGGGTGAAAGTTTATGCAGGGGTTACACAAAACTGTTTTCTATTGTCATGTATGCCAGGTAGAACATTGCATGAGTGAGATTCTCCCATTGGCAATCATTGACATGCAGGGCTGTGCTCCAGTGAGAGAAATGTTGTTTTCTACAAGGCTCTCTGTGCACCTGAGTCACTCGTCAAGCAGTTCCTTTATCAGAGCAAAGCAGCAGGATGGAAGAGCACATCTTGCGGCTGATAGTCGGGCTACCGCTCCTGACTAATCCTGCTCACTGCCGGAGAATTAAAGAAATAAATAACCAAGGACTTGAAAAACGACGGGAGTGAAAAATTTAGTTGTATGGAGAGCAGTTCAAAAGCTTTCAGTCATATAGAGGAGATCACTGCTTCTGATCTAATAGATAAAGATGAGACTGTAGAGACAGCATATGGGCTTGGGAAGACAGACAGAGATAACAAGGGATAGTGGAAAGGTGAGTGTGTGTGTGTGTGTGTGTGTGTGTGTGTGTGTGTGTGTGTGATCATAGTATCATCATAGTACATTTAAAAACATCCTATTGATTTTCACAAATCAAGTTTTCAGGTTGGCCGCCGTGTAAGTATATTAAATATGAGAAGGCTTCATGTGTATTAAAAGAAGCACATTCAATTGGAATGGCTTCTACATAACCTTCTGGTGTACCTTTTATGGTGTCTGAGTTCAAAATCTGTTATTGCATTTCACACCCAAGACACACATTAGTGTGGGAGATGGAGAAGAAGAAGAAAAAGGAATGCAGTGAATTCGATCATTTTCTTTCTCTATTTTGTTTGTGTAAATCACATTGCTAAGCCTTTTAAAGCAGGAAGCATGCACATATTTTTGTAGTTCAAGATGTCGAGAATTATATACTTGGCTTTCATATTTGGTCTATGCAAATGGGAAAATCTGTACAAATTTCCACTTACAACAAGTTAGACCATGTTTTACTTGCTGTGCTAAAATAAAGTGAATTGAAGTGAAAGAGAGAAATTCTTGCTTTGCTGGAGTAAAATAAGGAAAACAAATGTAAACTATAAACAGAATTTTACTGTGACAATACAACAAACACAAGCTACAGACATAATATAAAAATGAAATACAATGTCAGCGTCTAACAGTATGTCTTCATGAGAGTTAAACCCTCTGAGTCTCTGTAAATGATGTGAAGTGGGCTATGGCACCAATCATGTCAGACACAAAGAAAACCTGGATTCAAAGTCATTAAAATGGTTCATTGCTCTATTTTCTAATTTACTGAGATTAATAATAGGAGGTGAAAAACATATACTCCAAGGAGTTCTTTAATTTGCAGGAGTTTACAACAATACATTTCACAAGCAGACTCCCCAGTTAATGAATAAAGCTAAGAAAAAAGATTAACAGAAATTACAGCTGACAATAAAAAAACAACAACTGTAGTATAATAGATTCTATCAAACTGAAAGTTTAAAAAATGACTACAGCACTCTAGGTCAATTCCTTCACTTCTTCACAAACTGAAATAAAAATACTTCAGCAAAGAGCTGTGATTTGTCTGCCATGGGCACATGGATGTGCAACATAGACAGTCGCAGTGGAGTGAATGGAGCTTTGGGAAATATTGTACATCTTTGTAGTGTCTTTTCTCCACGATGTGTGTTTTTCAATACTAAATAGATAATGTAGCAGTCGAGGGGCTCGTAAGTACCCCACCCCTCAGCCTGTGCAGAGTGTGCTGAATATGGGTGATGTTCTGCCCAGAGGCAAACTGTGGCAATAAAAAGCCTTTCAGGCGGACAAGTTGTCAGCACACGGTTCAGTTAGTGATGGTGCAATTGCAGCTCTTTCTGGATTTCTGAAGACTCTTTGACAATGACGGGTGCATGTACAACGTCCAGAACAGATCTTGCTCAAAAGGCTTGGTTAAAACTGCAGTGACCATATTTCCTACACATTGCACCAAACCTGAACGTATCAAAGGGTTTCCCCTGTGTTTGTTCATGAAGGCCAACCCAAAGTTGTAACCCGTATTCAGTCAGATCAAACTTGTATTAGCAGTTTGCTTAAGGGAGCGGATTGCTTTGGCATAAGGAAGCATAAAGTCAAATGTATGACGGACTGGCAATTGAAAACTTACTTAAATGACTAATTTCAATCAGAACTGTGGCCTTGATTCAAAGAAATCAAACAGTCAGACAGCAACACAATCTGAATTTTTGGCCTCTTTTACTTCCATGACACCAACTGGTAAATCAATGTTTTCATATCTTGATGCATTTTTACATTATGTGAGATTTATTTTTCTCCTTCAAAGGTGCTATGAAATGAATATCTGCCGTCACCGTTCAAACTTTTCAAAAGAGGAGCCTCAGAAATGGCATGTTGAATTAACACCAAGCTCAGCCTTCTTTCCATGCAGATTGAAACAGAAGTCCTGCATCTTTCTCTGGACTTCAGAAAAACTCAGTGAAAGACATGGTACATGCACCCATTCCCCCTTGCTATCCACTTCCTTTGAAAGGATGACAGCTACATCACAGTGAGTCAAAAATTTGAAGCCAATACTTGGCAGCCCAGCAGTATTTTTTTTCCAGTGAGCAGCGGAAATCAGGGATCCTACAGACATCACAGAATTCACTTTATTTCCCTTGCTGCCTCTGCTCCTTCTGTTGTTATCCTCTGAAGTCTCAGTATGACCCCCAACACTTTGTTGTTATTTTCAATATTAAATATCCATTCAGGGATTACTTGATGCTTCTCAGTGTTTATTCTCTACTCCGCCTACACGGTTCTCACTAAATGCAAGACAAATTGAGCATTTTTGGAACTGGCACTTCAGACGAAGCATTTGTCAGTATCATGCCCTATGTTAAAGCATTTGAAAGTTAATACAGCATATGTGTGTGACCATTGTGATTAGTTTATGGCTTAGGGGTTTTCTGTTCTTGTGGTTGTTAACCACTCAATCAAGATTCAAGATTCAGTAGTCAGAGATGATAGAAGGACAGATAGACAGGGAAGACAGAAAGGAGAAACTTGAAATGGAAAAAGTGTAAGAACGATGGTCTTGGCTGCCCCGTTAGTATAGGAGACACAGCTACATGCTTCTATGTTGTGTTATGCATCACTGATCTCCTCCTGCAGACTCACCCACTAAGCTGCGGTCATGCCCACCATCTTCCCACATTTCTCACCAACTCTCCTGATGGCTTTAGTCCCATGTGCTTCCTGAAAGCCAGTCCAGTAAAACCCCACCCCAAACTACCCCCTCTACACACACACACACACACACAAAAACAGGATATCACTTGTATGATGTCCACATAAAATCCATGTTTTTACACTGCCATATCACTCGTGTTGATAGCAATGCATCAGTAAAATAATTTGACACAATGCATAGCTGCATAAAAATTACATGATCTCCTCATCTGTTGTGTGAACCAGCACTGCTGTTTGTAATCATACAGAATGCTTTACAGGACACTCACAAGGGTAAGGCCATGGTTCTCAGAGGTGAGCACTGCTCCAGTGTTAGCCATTTATCACCACTGCAGTGGGGATGGAGGAAACATGCTGTGAATGCAGAGTGGTATTATGGGATCCTGGTCTCTTGATGTTGCCAGTGATAAACATGCTTGAGGCCAAGTGTGTCTTCTGCCGTTATTTAAAGGACTTTCAATTGGAATTCCTTCCCTGTAGGTTGACCAGAAATACTTAGTAAATGGGATGTTTACAAACAAGCATTCATGTTATTATGGGATCGATAAAGGATATTATGAATATTAGTTATTTAACTTAGCATGTTTAAGCAAACAATTCTTAAAAACAGTCAACTAAATTGGATAGTGATTCTGCAAAATATATTTATTTTATATTTATTCATATTATTATATTACTGTCACTGCAGCTGGTAAACAAAGAGATTATTACAATGTTTTTCAAAAAAAGGTTTTTATAATTTATCCGTTATTCTACCTAGAAATGCTATGGAGACCCACTGAACTATTTGTCTATACCCCATCCCTTACCTACATCCATAAAACACAACTCTCAGTTGTAGAAATTAAGAAAAATACCTTGTCAGCCACTGATGTTTAGTCTCATTGTCAATCTTTTTAAAATAAAGTATTTTGTGAAAACTTTTATCCCTGGTTTCTACTGATGTACCAGTTGGAGATGCATAATTTGAGCATTGTGTGTTTGTGGTGACAACAATAGATGCATTAGAACACGGAATTATTACCAAAAGATGAGGCCAAAACAAGGAGGGACAAAATGTTCACATGTGCATCATTGCAGATAACAAGTTTAAAAGAGAATCAGCTGCCATGCTCTGAAGATGGAGAGGGTACTGCAGTGAATGAGAGCTGTCATGGTAACTGTGTTCTTTTCAGAGAATAGAATCTACATTCTGTTATCTGTTAGCATTCCACAAATCTCCAAACATGACATAACAAGAGTTCTGGCAATCAAACATCATTTTAAAGTTTAGAATATACACAAAATATGCTCACATAATATGTATTCACATCTAGTATATATGAATAGAAGCATATTAAATAAAAATAAACAGTAGCTGCTGGTTGTTGCAGCTTCATTGTTACAGGTTCATCATTGTGTGGTATGAACTTCTGAAAGGATCAATTAGGGATTCCTTTTTGAGCTAAAACAACAATAAACACTGTCTGTTGCTGTTTGCAGACCTTTTGGTGTCATTCTTCAGCTTCTTGTCACTTATATCTAAAGGACACATTTGACTGGCTTGTAAAGACCCCATTTCAAAGTCCCATTCCTGTTTTGAGTGGTAGGGCTAAGCAGAAACAATATATCCTTCAAATTCTGACAAAGTCAGTTTCAAAATAAGAAAAAAAGGGGGGCAGTTTCACGATCATCCCTTACAAAATGACGTGCTTTCATCCCTGCCACATCCTCCCTTGGTATGTCACTGTATCTCTCCCAGCTTTCTTTTGCCCCCCTTTTTTTGCTTTTGGCAGGAAAAGACAGGAGACATGAAACATTTCCCCATTTAAAAAAAAAATCTTTGACAAGGCTTGTGAAGACAAGTCTGAGAGAGGAGGTGTGCCATTTTTCTCCAACCGCCAACCAACAAAATATAACAGCTTCTCTGCACTGGAGAGATCACCTTTCCCTCAATAGCTCAAACAGCAGCAGCACCTTCTTTGAGACTCCTGAAATGAATGTTGTGAAGGGACATCAAGAGCATATACTGTACTGCATACTCAAGCTGCAGCATCTTGCAGTCAGCATCTTATTTTTCTTGTCTAATCTACATTTTGCTTTACTCTTTTGTAGTTATTATATTTTAAGCTGTTATGGGAGTGTGAGTGAAATTTCACTGTAAGTTAGCTTATTTCCACAAAGAGATTTTGATAACATCAAGCTGCTGCCTTCTACCCACTAAAAACCTCCTGCTCACACTTCTTGGTAATAGGCTTGTCTCAGACACAAAAGGCTGAACTCGACATCTACCTTGTGATGTCAATGGTTGTTGGCAGCTTGATGGACAACCCAGAATGGCAGAGTTCCCCCCTCTCTAGCTAATTATCTCATAGAAAGAAATGAATGCAATTTCAGCAAAGCTAGTGCTTTTAAAAAAAAATCCAATCCCCACACAAACACAATGATAGTCTTTTTACACCAGACTGGCAGTCTAGGCAGCACTATTGTCAGGATTTGGAGTCGTCTGAATGGGCACAATAAACACAGATTGTATCAAGAGGTCAGAATGCTTGCCCTAAACGATGTATGACATCGTAATGTTATGCTAAATATTCCGAAAAAAAAAAATCATATAATTAATTATATTAATATTACAAATGTTAATGCTTGGATGCAAGTGTGCAACATGTCCAGTGAAAAGATTAAAAGGGCAAAAAAATTGGGTTTCATGGGACCAAACATTTATCAGCTCAGCTTCCCATAGAAAGGAAAGCCAGACGACCCTGAAAAAGCTGCCAGCGTAGCACGGGGCAGAGAGTCTGTTTTGTAATAGAAGGAGGATTTTTTCTTTATATATTCAGTACACATAAACACATCAGAGCACACCTCGCTTGGGGGAGGCGACAGGGGCTGCAGAGAGAGTGTGTAGTGGCATAGAATTACCATGAATAATTAAAAGACTGGTGTGAGCATTCTGGTAGCTCTTTGATTGACTCTGAAAGCCCCAGGAAGAAATTGGCAGATGAGAGCAAACTGCAAAATGGCCAGCTCTTTGCTCTCAGCTCCCTGCCTAAGATTTGCTCGGCTAAAACCTTGAATCAGCAGTGTGCTAGGACGCCCTTTTTGTGCTTGCCTGCCCCAGAGTCAAGTCCAAATTCTGATTATCAAAAAAGAAAAAAAGGCATAAGTTGGCATGTGGACACTGTGAGGTGACACACTTCGTTTTCTAGACTTTTTGTTTGTTCATCTATTCATTGCTGTAATTGAATGGCTGGTAAACTGTTGAAGATGTTATTTTCCTGTACGGATTGCCATTTCTTGCATTCTGGTCTCACATTCACAGCATGCAGTCACGTAACAGAATTACAAAAGAACAAAAATGGCTGACATATGTCACTGCCAGGGAGAGTGGCCCATGGGGTGTCATCTGCAAATTTGCTGAGTGCACAGGAAGGAGAGGTCAACAGGGACTGGGGCTTGGCAGCAGCCCCTCACCTTCCCAGAGTGTCCGGATGTGGGCGGCATCCCATTACTCATCCATATCATTTTGCCAAGCCAGCACCAATGTCCTTAGATATGTGACATGAAGGCCATTCAGCTAAATGAAACCTGCAGGTGACTCACGTTGTTCAGTTATAGGCCAGTGATCACCAAGATACCTAAGTACGAATGGTTGTATAATGGTTAGACTTTTTAAGCTGTGTTCTGTGTTGAAGTGTTACTATATATATTTGTATGCTGAGGTTTGCCTGATGCTGATACGCAACAGGTTCAGTTAGCTTAGGAAGAAGTTTTGCTTCATTTTACCTCCGATTCTCTAGAAATGTCCTTGTGATTTCCCTTACTCTGTTCTCAGATTTCACCAATGTCTATCTTTTGCTGTTGTCTTCAGCATGAGGAAAAAGACATATAAGTGTTTTCACTTCACAATATGTGGAAAATTCATTGTCAGCCATGTTGCCATGGTAAGTGTTCAAGACAAAAAAATGGAAACATGGAAAATATTTTTTGAAACCAAGTGAAATTATTCTGATTAGAGATTCCAACTCAACTGTTTACATGGACGCTAAAAAAGGGATCCAAAATTTTTACATGCCTGAATCATTTAATCTGAATTTAACTCTTTTGACATGCGCATAGTGGTTCTGCCACAAAGTATACATGGTTATTAGGCGCTTATATTTTCCGAATTCAACCTGATTGAAAATTATTTCCAATTGAGTCTCTTCTGATTGAGATGGTGACATGAGGCATTGCTATTCTGATTGAGCTATTATTCCAATTATTAGTGGAATATTAAGGTCCATATAAATTTACCAATGATTTATCTGCCTTTGTTTAGGCTTTGAAATTGCTAATAAGCTTAGGGTTAGTAAATGATTGCCCCTGCCCTATAAAATATGAATATTGCCAAAAATCCTTTCTACAGTTAGTTTACTGTAAGTTACTATTGCCATAATGCTAAGAAAGCTTTAATTTAACAACATGTTAAGCTACAGTTGCACTCAGTAAGAAACACTTACCACCGGTTATAAGACAGATCTCCCAAATATGCCACTCATTACAAAAGGTCCATTGATGGGCAATCGGCACTAATGGAATGTCAGAAGGCTGACTGCCTGACCTGAATTTTCCGTTTGATGCACCTTTGTGTGCTGTGAGAAAAATAGCTGGTTACCAGGGAAGATGCTTCTTAGAGAAGAATCAGATACAATGAGGCATGTCAGATTTCTGAAAGCATTTCTTGACTAGTGTGTAACCGTAAATAGTTGAATTTATCAATTCAGCAGGTTTTTACCAAGGCTCCAGCGTAATAAAACTTTTTCCAATAAATATTTGAACGTATTATGTAGGTTAGAGTCTTAATAGCAATATTTTTTTTCTTGATCTGGTATGCTCTAAAGCGAACATTCATTTTTATCCAATCAAACATTCATGTGCAAAATAAAGCTATAGCTAAAAGGATGCAAAGGCAGTTCATGTCATGAGTCAACGTGTAGAAACACTGCTGTTATTTGGGGAACCTTGTTGTTAAATCAGCAAGTCTTCTAAAGGCAACCCCCCCCCCAGCTTTTTCTAATCTGACCCACCCATGTTAAAGGTATTATTAAGTTTAGTAAATAAACGCAGTAAATACATGTTTATAAATAAAACACTTTAATGTAGGTATATGCCGAAATAATGATTTTCAGTTTTTATTAAAGTACGTACAATGATAACTTCTCCCCCAGTAAGACATATTTTATATTTGTTTTATATTAGTGTATTTTATCATGTCAGTCATTATCTGTTTATAGCAGCCTCCATTCACAGGTGCTTCACAGGAGGTATTTGTATTAAATGTATATATGCTTACAATGGTTCCAATGACCTCATAGTGTGCACAAACAATTAATCAACTGTTTATAACTGCTTATAAATGCTAAATGTGAAGGGGATTTTAGAGAAACATGCTGTAATGGTTAGGGAACCAATGTTGACTGTTTGTAGGAAACCAGAGGTCTCCAATGTTGAAATCAGGTGCTTTGTTAGCCCTCCATCCATCCTGAACTCCTTCACGTAACTTTTGCTTGCTCTATTTTAATGTCACAGTATTTTCTGCTCATTTTTAGCTGTTGCAGTCGCATAGGTCAACTGCCCATCCATTATCAGAACACAGTGGCAGGGGCAAGGACACACTATAACAGAATAAAGAAATTCTGGACATTTTCCCTATGGATAACCATTTTCATTTACAGGAAAATGTAAAGTTGGGAATGTACCATTGTTCGGCCATAGAGGTTTAGTCAGGATTTCATATCTCTACTGCAGGGGTTCTCAAACGTATTACTCAAAGGTCAGCATCTGCTTTTTCTTCAAGGTCAGAGGTCCGGAACGATTGGCGATAACCACATTTAACATGAACTCATTTATTACATTATAGTCAACGTATATTCAATTTCAAGACAATCAAAATACATTTGAGTCTTGTGGGAGAAATGACATTGTTAGCCTGAAATCAGTAGCTGTTCTGTGGATACTACAGTGCTTGGTGTCATAGCGACATTTCACATTACCACTTTAATTACCACTCTTCACAATCCTGACAATCTGTGCAAATCAAGCTTTGTGCTGGATTGGGGCAAAATGAAAGCATATTTGTCTGTCCACTTCTCTTTAAGGATTAGGTTTTCTTGGTCAACATTTCTTTTCTTTGTAAATTTTGACAATGACAGTCACATCATTGGCAACAGGATGTTGTGCAAAGACGCCCCCCTCCACCACCACCACCAATCTGTTTACAGGTAGGCTACTCATTGTTGCAACTAATTAACGTCACATCTCTTTTGATTCGGAATAAAACCGAGACAGAAAAAAAAACTGAGGCAGACACAGCTCAGACAGTTAATCCATACTTATTTCTTATATTCTTACCGCTATATTTACTCTAGTTGTAGAAATCGGGTACTAGAGAAATCAAAACACATTCTGTATCTGCGATTTAGGATCTGATAGCCTATTCTCCGGTGTAACGTTACTGCGAGAACTCAGCAGCAACAAACACAATGCACTTTCTCCTGCTGTTAACGTTGCCATGACAACGACGTCAAAAATAGGAAAATAAACCACATTAAAATCAGAATCAGAATCAGAAATACTTTATTAATCCCAGAAGGGAAATTGCTTTTTGATACAGTAACACTGCTCAATAAAGTTATTGAAAAAAGAATAATAAACAGTAGAAAATAGAGGCTGTAGAGGTGTAGAGGGAGGGTCCGAATATGTTTGGACCAGGGGCCGGAGCTGCTCCAGGACGAGTCTTTCCAGGGCC
>JAVQJL010027088.1:0-38721 GCA_036024295.1 Nannoperca obscura
ATGGTCTGGATGTAGGTTGGTGCAGTCCTGTTCACCGCTTGAAAGGCCAGTACCAGGGTCTTGAATCTGATACGAGCAGCGATGGGTAGCCAGTGAAGGGAGATGAAGAGAGGGGTGACATGGGTGTACCTCGGTATGTTGAAGATCAGACGTTGTCATGGCACCCATAAGGTGACTTATTTGAATGACAGGAGTGTTTAAGAGTGTTCTCTCAATGGTCAGGTCAGATCACATGATTCACAGGAAACAGGAAATACAGAGCATGTGTAAGAGGTCTCCATGCGGTCAGGCAGAGTTTGTCTCTATTTCTTCTTAACGTTTGTGCCTTGGAGGATTTTTGCCTGTAAGTGTAACATCTCATTTCATGTTGATATGCTTGTAATGTATGTTGGTTTATGGACGCACCACTTGTAATTATTTCTCATGTAAGAAAGTGTTAAGCTAAACCAAGTTACATAGCTTCTTATTGTAGCACGTGTTTGAATGCTGATTGTGTACAACGGCTCTTTTATTGTCAAGTTGTAATTGAAGTATTGTACTTTGTTCTGTTGTCATTTTTACAAATAAGGAAGGAAGAAAAGAACGGAATGTATAAAGAGGAGTTAAGAAAGTAAAGCATCTAAAACCTACTCCGTGTTCGTCCCTTTCTGGATTCTGTTGTTAGCTATCTGTCAAATGTGCTTTGACGGAGCATGCACAGGGGGACAGAATCCTCCTCCTCATACACAGAGCGCTCATCCCCTTCATCACAACCGCCCCACGAATTTGGTCTAGCTGGTTCCTCCCCCGATGACGGCACCTGACCAGCCCGGAGAGAGTGGGCAACATCGGCCTCCACCTGATGACGTTGCCCAAAGCAAATAAAGCAGGTTGCATGTGGATCTACCGCCGACATGTGCGCAGCACAAGCGAAGCAAGGCTAGCCATAACTTTAGTTTCTGAAATGAATACACCAGCGACACCGGATGGTGACTAATATATCGTTGTAGAACTTCCAAGACAACAGGTTGCTGAGTGAAAAAGGGGGACCAAGCAATGCACAGACTGAGGTTATATAGGGGGGGGAGGATACTACCACCTGTTTGTTTTTCCTGTGCCATACAGAAGGTGTTGTCTGCCATCTACCATCTGCTGGAATCCATGTGAATGCAGCAGTAGCTTGTCAATGCAAGAGGGGTCAATTGGCTTTATTTCCATTGGCCAACTTTTGAGATTTTAACTGAGCTAGGGCTCATTCATTGCTGGTTGAACTGTGGACGGTGTATTGAGCATTGTCTAATACACTGTTGATCTTCAATTTTCTTGTCTGCTTTTGTTCTCTGCTTGAGCCTTTGAAATACCTGGTTGTTAGTGATTATTAAGGGGTCACATATAGTTATGTTCTAGTTAACCCTAAAGGATCTAAGACATAGTGGCAGGTGGCAACATCAGATTAAAGGGTACATAACATTTGTTATTTTATTTATTGATATGATTTTCTGGAAACTAGATAGAATGTTATTCTACAGAACAAATACAAAAGTATATGCTTGAAGAAAGAAAACATTCAAAGCAAACAAAAAGGCCTTTTATGCATCAACTGACAATGGAACTAAAAATTATGCATTATGTGAGGCCACGTTTTAAGTAAATGTAAGGGCTTGTATAGATCATCTGAAGTGAACTGTGTTTAAATAAAGGTGCATTGATCAAAATAAATATGCTTTGGTAGGTAATTCTTCAGCTGTCTAGACACTTTCTCAGTGTTCTCTGAATAAGGACTTTATCTTACATTTACCTTTCCCAAAAGACCTTTTGTTGTTTGCTGTATTTTTTGCACTGAAGGTACTTCAGAAGCTTCCCAGATTTAAAAATGTGTTTATTAGTTAGATTTATAGTCCAGTAGAGCATTCATGTGCCTCAATCAGTATGAGACAGAGCTATGTCATATTGCTCTACACTCTCAGGAGTTTTAATAATTCACAACCCGCAGCATCCAGCTTGACTGAAAGGGCACAAGAAAGCCAAATTGTGGCTGGCAAAAATTGAAATGCTCAGTTTATCCTCCAAGGTAATGGCTTATATTCTTGATTTTATTATGTTGATCTATTCTGTACACACACCATGGAGACAAACATTTCACTTCTATGTCAAAATTAAACTCTGCAATCAAAACGGAATAATCCTTTTTCAAAATGGCATTTATTCAACCAAATGATGCACACATTAATTACACTTTCAAAGCAGCAACGGCACTCTGATGTACTTTACACAAAACACTGCTGTCTTTAGTACTTTGTATACCTTTTTTAATTTTCTCATACAGGCTTCAGTGAAACATTGTTCCAGTACTGTTTACAACTACTCACATTTCAATGAACACTGAACTAGAGAGGCTACAGAAAAAAAATATATTCAACATTTTTTTACAACAAAGAAAAGTAGAATTACAGTACAGTAATCAATACAATCTTGTTTCCGTCTATTGCCTGGTCCCCTTCTTTACCCTCCTCCTCCTGCCTCTTCCTTTTCCTCTGGCTTTCACTGCCTGCATGTTTGCAACATTCACACAAAGAGGTGAGCTTCCCTGAGGTCTACCTGTAGTGCAAATACTCAGACTTATTGGTGTTTATTTAGTGAATAAGTGGTTTTGTGTGTTTTGTCAGTGTCAAGTATGCTTTGAATGTTGAATATACTTTTCCCCATGATTGAAAGAGATTTCACTCTTGAAAAAAGTGTCTAATGTAAAAAACTGAAGAATATTTTCAAGACATTTCCTCAAAGTGCATTCAACATTCTGCTGGTATAGTTTTGCCTGGTATATTGCCCAGATAATTGCCACGGTTATGAGCACATGCCAACTATGTTGTTTATGTCAAGTAAAAATAATATAGCAATGCTTCTCCCACAGAAATATGCACTACATGGGACCTTCTTCCTGTATTTACCTTCTTGCTCCTGCCTTAGACACATATGACCAATAAGCAGAGTGAGCGTTGGTTTGTAGTGATGCATTTTGGTCCGCTTGGATTTTTCTGTGTGAAAAGAAAATGAGCCAAGGGGAAAATGCTCCAAGTATAGAAACTCATTGATTTGACTGACATTATGGAAAGGATTCCTACAGAGATAGACCCTTTTTAAAGAAAAAGATCCTCTTTGTTTAACTAAAACCAGAAGCAGCTGGGTCGAGTGCTCCGACAGGTATCTCCTAATCTTCTGAATGTTGTAGAGGGTGAATCTACAAGATCGGGAGACTGCAGCAATGTGGTCGGAGAGGGTGAGCTTGTCGATGGTGAGCTTGTCGATGGTGACCCCAAGATTCCTGGCCGAGGGCGATGGAACGACTGTCGTGGAGTCCAGGGTGAAGGAGATGTCATGGGAGATGGATGGAGAAGCAGGGATGACGAGGAGTTCCGTCTTAGTGAGATTCAGCTGGAGGTGATGTTCGGTCATCCAGGCAGAGATGTCTGCAAGACAAGCCTCTATCCGAGCTGAGACGCCAAGGTCGGCGATGTATTTGGCAAATATTCCTGCAATGACAATACATTTAAATTTGTCCTTTTTGTTGAACAAGAAGGTTCATTTTGCTCTATTCTCCGCTCTAGATGTGGCTGTCATGCATTCGTATTCCTGAATTTCAGGAACTTGAACAGAATAAAACTTTAATGATCCGCCTTGAGAAATTGATTGGAATAAATCTTTCTTAATAGAAACTGTGAATGAACCCCTAAAAAAGTCAGACGTACAGTTTTATATCTTATCTAACTGTCTTTCACAATGAACAGCAATAATAGTTTAATTGTGTCTCCTTTTGGCTGTGAACAAAGTCTCACCAGTCTGTAAAAGACATGGGAATGTTGTCTAAGTAAAACACACTTTACACAATGATGCAACTGTGAACAACAGGTAATCTTTTCTTCAGCGTAAAGAATTGACATTCCCACCTGTTCAGATAGATATTACATTCTTTATATATTCCTAGATGTTTCAAGTATATCAAAGAATATGGGGGTGTTAAATGAAATATCAGTAGGAAGAAAAAGAGGAGGGCCAAAGAGAAGAAAGAGAATGGAGCTGCTGTCAAACTCATAACTTTGCCTCTACACAAAGGCAGTTAATTAAGGACCTTACCGGCAGCACATGGCTTTGAATTAATCTGTCCTCATTACTGTGGAAAAAGTTGTTGGTTTATTTTCATCTATTTTCTCTTTCAATCTGTTTCTCTTCATTTTTTCAACAAGCTCACTCACTGTTCCTGTGTTTTTTCCAGTGTGTGCATGAATTCATTGCTCATCCACCCAATTTAAACTGATTTCTCCCCCATCAACTTGTCACCTCGAGTTTCAGCTGATAGCTTTATGCGAGCTAGCCTACGAATTAGTGTCACAGTAGATAAACTGCAAGTTATGGTTTTGCAGTCTACAATTGTTTCTGTGGAGATGTAAAGTGAATCTGACTTCTGACTGTTTAGAAGATCATTGTCAGAAAAGGAAGAAAGTAAACAGCTTGCAGAGTTTGTTTCCATCAGACGAAATCCTTTGCCCAAAGTCCACTGATTTATGGTGTGTTATTTGTCCACAGCCTTGTTAGCAGCTCAGTACTTAGGCACAGTGATGCTTTGAGCTTGATGTTAATGTCAGAATGCTCACAATAGAGTTGCAAAGTGGACGGAATATCTGGTTTCTGAAAGTGTTTATCTGCATTCTGTATTTCCATTTCAAGCATTTCTTAAGGCCAGTTCAGAACAAACATTTGTGATGAAGCGAGTTAAAACTATCTGCAACGTTCTGAAACCTGCCAGTTTGCTCCAATTTGACCAGGCGAGACAGTGTATTGTTTGCATGGAAAATTATCCTTTGTACTTCTGTTCTAACTGCTTTTCAGGCTTTTTTGTAGCTGGATATCATTTGTAGCATCTTAAAATGTGAATGAGGATAGTGATCGTGAGTTACTTGCTGCAGTTGCATTTCTAGTATTGATCAAACAACAAAAACATTAAAAAAACAAGGAGTGTGATGACCAGCTGACTTCACTACGACCTGATTACCTGCTGAAACAGATGACATGCCTTACGTTCTAAAACCATTTATCACGAATCTTTGTTCTGAACTGGCCTTTAAATGTTAACTACAACCTCTAATTCTGCTAGAACCCTCCCTTCCAGCATATTTGAAAAATGCAACAGAGGAGTGAGGGAGCAACGACTTCAGGGGGCCATGTGGCTACATAGAGTGTGATGGAGACTGACTGATCACCGCTCAGTGTAGCATGGACAACATAATAGATCAACATAGGTAATAAACCTCAGACTCTTGTGTATTTCGGCATGGTACCCAACTGAAAGAAACTTTCAAATCCAAGCACATACAAACAGGTTTTGAGAAGAAAAAGTAGTTTTTTACCCCAAATCGAAGAATAGCCTTTATTAACATTATATGTGATTATGTGTACAGCATAGTTCCTAAATGTTACTTAACATTCAGTACTACAGCACTATTCCAACTTTTGTCTCTGAGAAATCAGGTTTTGTCACTTTGGCATGACGGACAGTTCTACGTACTACAATACCCAAGCTGTAGCTGTAGCAAATCCAAAATTGACCCAGAATCCAACAGTCGATTGATTTAAGCAGCAGACAGATCTCAGTTTTCTCAACACTGTAATCTTTAGATTCCACCAGACCTTAGCGGTGCACACAATGGAATTTTAAGCTCAGTTATTGGATGTTTCTTGAGAGTTGTAGTTAACTTCACAATCAGGAGAGTGGCAATGCTGGCATGCCTTCTAAAAGTGAGAGTATTACCAGAGATGAATATTTGTAGTGGGTTTATGTGTCTGAGATCATAAAAAAGTTGCCAGAATGAGATTAGCCTGACCTCTCCTTTCCTCTCCTCTGCTCTCCCTTCAAACACCGCATTACACAGCGCCTCTACCAGCACAGTCCTCCAGCAAGAAGAATGTCCACTCTGCAGTTATGTGGGCCGATATGGCCGCACAACGATTTTTATTGGTCCAATAACGCTGTGGCTTAATAAGTGTAATCTGTCCACTAGCCCAAAGGTTAAAGTCTGGCAATATATCAGTGTCCCACTGCTATATTGCCGATCTGTAATTGCCTTGCTGGTGGCTTAATTGTTGAGGTGTACGTGGAGATCATTTGGAAATGATCCATCACTTAGTACTGTAATAATGAGTTTCCAATGGTTGGCTGGGCTGAAGCAGCCTCCCTCGCTCCCCACAGAGGGAGTTGTTGAACCAGAGTGCTGCACTGTGTGGTGAGGCGCAGCAGAGTGGAATCGCAGGAGTGTGGCTATGTGTGTGAAGGAGATTGTAGTTGGGTTTGTTTGTGTGTGTGTGTGTGTGAGAGAGAGAGAGAAAGAGAGAGAGAGAGAATTACTCACTGAACCACTCTTAATCAAACCAGCTCTTTCCCCTTGCATCCTCCAATTTGCAAGTACAAACCTGCATTGCATAGAAATCAGGACACAGCCCGTTCTTAATCCATGAAGCTGCATCACTTTATATTATTATGAGAAGAGGTTGAGCTCTTTCCATTCTCTCTCTGTTTTCTGTGTCTCTTTGCTGTGAACTGTCAAATAAAACCAAAGTGCCCCTGTCTAAAAAAAGGGACAGCCACTTTAAGCATCCTGCCTCAGGGATGCAGCTTAAGATAATTTCTCAGCAGATGCTGGCCCCATCCACCACCACTAAACACCACTTCCACCATTTACCCAGTGGACACACACAGCACACCAATTTGCAATTTTCATGTTTTAAATGTCAACCTGTCATTGATTATGCAGCCTGCTGTGCCATTAAAGCAGCATCTCAAAAGAATGCAATGCACTTGGAGTGCAGAGGTTACAAGGTGTTGTTTTTGAAAGGCAGCCATTACCATAATAAAGAGCACACAATTTCTATAATCAAACAAGCCTGCTGTTGCCACATGGCCGCTCAGACGACGCAGCAGGTAATTGGGGCAGTTTGAGTTGAACTTGAAAATTCTGTAATGTCGATTGATGAACGGCAAAGAAAAACTCTTTTCTTCTGCTGGAACTTCGTAACGTGACAGTTAATGATGGATGGGATGTCAAGAATAAAATGACATGAAAAGCTTAGGGGCAGCTGATAGTAGTTGCTGCTGTCATTGTGAAATATCGCTGTGAGGCTGCGAATCTTGAAAAACCTCTGTATCTGTGGATTTACAATATGAAGTGAGAAAGTTGTCTGCTGTCTACTCTGACTGAAGCAATTTACATTTGCTGGATGCTCCCTACAGCAGAGAGGCCTGCACTATAATGAGATATGTTGTTTTGTTTTGTCTACAGCAATATATGATAGTCACGCCATGTTTTGTTATGAAGAATCAGAAATGTTGTTTACGTAATATTTTCTTTCACTGTCCCGGCTGTAAAAATACACAATGATTCACTTATTTTATTCAGCCAAGTAATGCACTGCATCTTCTGCCTTCACTGTATAAAATATATACCAAGAGGCAATTCCACAGTGAGCACTAGCTTAAAAAAATATGGCACTTCTCATATTTTTCTATATTTTCTATCAATATTTTATTTCCCTCACTTCCTGAAAATGTGTATGTTATTAGTATAAATATTTAACTATATTTGAAATTAAAATATTTTTTATATATGCAACATAATTGTAGTATGTAGTGTAGGTGTTTGGGCGTATAGCTCTCCCTCTCAGACAATCCAATACATATCTCAACACACAGTCCATGTTCCAATACTAACATTAGTAATGATACACTGCAATTCAAAGCTGATTGAATAAAAACAACTCTTTAAAAATTCTTTAGTAATACATTTTTTACTAGTCACTTTTTACTAAATAACATGTGAAGTCTTATTTCAAATACTGAATAAGAAATACTGCAGAAAGTTGTCCTCTATGACATTAACAGTAGTAAAAGTTCCAAAGGCATTTTGTCACTAAAATGCTGCTGCCTGAGTCAGTGTCATCCTTCTGAATTTGGTAGCAAAAAGTGGCCATAAAGATTTGAACCTTATAAGCATCTAAATACCTGATTTTGAAATTGAATCACGATTGAATTCTTAATGTTGACATTTCAGTATCACTTAACATATGGTACTGAAACATTTTGCTTTGAAAAGTATATATCGGAATTTATGTGATCTGAGTTTCCCTCTTTGAAATTAGTCAGTTGTCAATTTCAGGTTGTGCAACTGGAAAACTTCATTTCCACTATATATATTTATTTTTAGTGTTCACAAATTCAAATTGGAAATGAAAGTTCTCAATATTCAAAAACTGCATTCAAATTGTTCAAGCTCAATAAAAATTCAAGTCAATTAAAAAATCTGGTGGCTCAAGCTGGCTTGGTCACAGTCAGACGTGAAATTCAAACTAGAACATCCGGGATATATATATGTGTGTGTGTGTGTGTGTGTGTGGTATATTTATTTTGGTGTTACTGAATAAGAATAATATAGACAAACAATTTTTTGGTCAAAAAACATATATGATGTAATAAAATATTAAACAATTATTTCAAACTCCATAGTATATCTATATACATATTATATGTCATAAATATGCGTCACGTTGATTTGGTATACACTATATCTATTTAACTTAATTTGCATATATAATTTTATGCACTAAATCATTTATTACGTTTATATATTCTGTTATTTGTTTTTGTTATGTCCTTCAGTTTCTGTCACTTCATGATGTGTCAGTGGATGGACATTAATACTAACACCGGTTGTTAAAGTCCCCCTACCCCACCAATCACAGACTACCTGTATTTCTTAGTTTTCTCCCTTTTCAATACATCTTTATTTGGCCACTGTGTAATTTCTCCACCACAGCAGTGCTCTGGTCAAGCCACTCATCTCTCTGCACATTTTACCTGTCTCATTTTTCCACCAAAAACCTGTAGCTATCACACGAGTGATTTATATCTTTCTAGTGTGTGTTTTTCCCTCTCCTTCCTCCGACTTTCCTGGCAGGCGGAAATTGCTTTATTATTCCCCCCGAGTCTGTCAAATCCCCCAGCAGCTACAAACTCATCACCCATCACTGGCTCTTTGTCTGAGAGGAAATAAAGTGTCGGGATTTCCTGGGTGACAGATTTGTGTAATCGTCCTTCGTCCAAGCTGGGGAAGCAACTCAGTGGACAGAGGAGGAAAGCAGAGGAGAAAAGGAACGAGAGAGAAGGGTGGCAAATCAGTCTGCCTTTTAAAGTGAAAATTGAGTTTCTTTGAAGGGGAGCTCCTCAGGTAGTGAGCGTCCAAGACCTTTCCTTTTGAATTGTGAAAAGAAGAAAGTCACCCTTCCGGTTCTTGCCTCAATCCAATGTGTTGTCATGGACTGGCTGACACAAAAGACAGCAGCATTTACACTGAAGGTTCCCTCAGCTTTTCTGGGTGATTTCCAGCAGTGCAGATCAATTCTATGTTGCTTTAGATTTATGTTAGGTCAAGGTGACAGCCTTTTAGTCTATTTCTTCTCTTCTACTTCACTCTGTATGTGTAGGGCAGAGAGGGAGACTTTTTTTTCTTATTCTTGTTTATCCATTTGTCATATTTAAAGAAATAGCTCAACATTTCAGGAAATGGGTTTATTCACTTTCTTTCTTGAGAGTTAGTTGAGAAGATTCTATCACACTTTCAGTACCAGTCAAAAGCTGAATTCCCAAGTGAATGGGAAAGTGTGTCCAAACTTTTGGTACTGTAGGTCCATCTGTTAAATATGAAACTGGAGGCACTTAGCTTAGCTTAGCATCCTTGTTTTCAGTCTTTATGCTAAGATAAATGCTAAGATCTGCTAGCCTGCTGCTATGTTGGTCAAGACACCACTTTAGCCTGTTTCTTCTGTTCTGTAGAGCAGAGACGGAGACAGATATTTAAATACTTAAATACATTTAAAATAAGATGGGAAATATTTGGACCATTCTTTCGTTGAAATTAGTTCAGGAACTACTCCAATTTAGTCTCCAATCTATCAGACTTACAGGGAATATGTGCAGAAGACTTGTTTGTAAATTGTGTTAAATAGTAACAGCTCAGTAATAACAGTAATAGTGTACGTTTGTGGTGTACAGAGCAATGAAAATATGCTGTAAAAAGAAATTGTACCATCTCTTTCTAAGGTTACTCTGAATAATCCAACACACTGTCAACAGGAATAAGAACAATTGTTACAGAAACAATTTCTTCAGTAAAAAGTATTTTCACTGAGAAGATACTGTGTTCGGTACAAGTAATTTGGGTGAACTCAGTGTCCCAGTGATGAATGCAGTTTCTCTCTATTTTTTATAGTTATGGGTTAAACCTTGCAGTCTTTCATTAACATTTGCAGAAAATTGGGATGCTTTGAATGGGTGTAATCAACCTGTCATTTATTTTTATCCCCCTCCAGGCAAAACTATTGTCCATGAAAAGCACAGACGCAGAAAACAGAAATTGACTGTTGACAGACGAAGAGCATGAAATTTTCAGCCATGGCCAACTTTTTCTCAGCTTGTTGACCCTTCACATATCGACCAATTCTCTGTAGGAACAAAATAATCTGGTCCAAAAACACATTACAGAGAAACAAGAGGGCCAATTCATGCATTCTCACAATAGAGAAAGCCTGCAGCCTGTAGCCAACTAAAAATCAAAATGTCAAGGATCCCCTTTTAAATCACATCCCAAGACATATGTGTGTGAGGCATCCAGTGGAAACAAATTCCTGTAAGCAAATCTGGGGATTGGCATTGATCCCCTCCCAAAGCTCAGAGATATTATCCATGCTTAAAGACATCAGCATTTCTCGTGTTCTCACTCATCTCTTTCACCCCGATTCCACCGACAGCCATCATGCTGGACTCCCTTCTCTCCTCTTGATATTAACTCTCATGAAAAAGATGTTCTGATGTCCTTCGGCAGGCCTTTAAGGGTATCTACGGTTAGAAGATCAGTTACAGTCACTGGTGATCAGCCCTGTAACAAACACTAACACATTCTGAATAAAGTTTCTGGGGTACCTAATGTGTAGCGTCCCTGTTGCTATAAACAAACTAAACTTCTGATTTCACAAAATAAACTTTAAACTGCCAGAGAACTAGATACTGTAAACTAAGAGACTTGACTAGAATATCACAATTCAGGCTTTGTGATTATTGTTCTTCTCGTGTATTCAAAGATGGATTTATTGGCTTTGTCTACCCAAACAATCAGTCCTCTGACATGTGTTGTCTTCTTTGCTCTTTCTTTTCTTTTTTCTTTCTTTTTATTGTCATTCATTCTGCTTTGTCATACACCATTTGTCCCTCGTTTTAATGGCCAACAATAGTGTAATGTAGTTAATTGTTCACTTTGTCACCCATCACTTTGTGTAGGCCGATAATGTACATCTGACCACACTGTACAGATATCACATTATCAAATAATACTGTCAGATTATCTTTCAAAACAAAAACCCATCACCCTCTACTTGAAAGTCACTGCGCCCTCATTAATTTGTAAACTTAAACTAGAGGGAGAAAAAAATACTTTTTTAATAGGGCTGATCTCTAAGGAAGTGGAGTCCAAAATGGATGAAGCTGTTGTAAATTATTAGCAGTGTTGCACCATCCACTTCTTGTTAACCTCCTCTGTCAGAGTAAAAACTGCTCCACAAAAGAGCAATGATTATAACAGACAGTTACGAGACAGGAGTCAAATACGCCTTTTGAATGAACTGTGTGAACTTTTTGTTCCACTACCAACTGAGCGATGAGCATGCTAACTGACAGCAAACTGACAGTTAGCATGCTCACCGATAAGTCTTATTAAAGTTTGAAAATGAACATGCCCCAATATGTAGAAATCAAAAACAAAAGTGCTGTCCCATGAAACTGTAGGCCTCCTGCTCTTGTCTTTTCCTGAAAGGTTCAGAAGGCTGCCTGTTCCTGCAGCTTGGTTTAATTACACTGAAGCGAGAAGCCAGTGAGAACTTGTTAAGCCTCTCCGATTGTTCTCCTCCGGAGCCCTTCGCCTATCTCTCCCCTGACGATGACACTGCCCAGCATCATACCAACTCAATTATCCATGAAATATTCTCCCACACGCGTCCTCTGATGACGCATTATGTGGAGAATGACTCTCTGGTTGTGCTTTTCAACTACACATGAAGATCTACAAAGGTGTGGGGAGAAAACACTGGAAAGGATGTATGTGATCCCCCTTTTATTATTTGCTCTTTGTCTTTAATTAGCCAGTTGACGGTGAATTGTTTGTCGGTGGTCAGTTTCCCTCTCCTTTTACAGAGCAGATTGGTGTGCCACTGGTCATGGTTGCCATGACAACAGCAGGGACACCAGTGGCTGGTGGAAAGTTTGCTTTTCATGGTATTGATTAGCCCCATTGTTCTATTTATACTGGCTGAGATATTTTAAGGGTTTGTGTACTTAACAATATAAACACAATCCAAAAATAAGTTGCACTTTTGTAAAATGCAGCGGAATGTGATGTGTGCTTTTTATTATTCCACGCCAGAACTGTACTGCGATAGCAAAACTCCAGCATCATCTTTAATTCATGATTTACCACTTCACACACACAGAAAATCAGCTTTTCCAAAATAACCCAGTTCTACAAAAGGCATGTATATGTGTTTCAATTAAATCTGCTTTACTGCTTGAATCAAGGTATTCCTAAAAAAGAAGTGAACTGAAACTGCTGTCAGGTTACAAAGGTTTTGCATCAAAGGGAACACAATAATGCCAGTGGCAATCACGCAAGAAGCCCCTCTGGAGACTGTAGGTGGTTGTCTGTGCTGACACGAGGGCTTCACAGCTTATTCATCGCCTGGTGGTTCAGCCACCCGCCCAACACTGTACAACAGGACCACAAGGCAGGTCCGCTTTATCGCTGGAACACACGAAGACATCAACATGAACACCTCGCGGGGCTGAAGCAACAGCTTCATGCAGGGCCGCTTCGTCAGGGGGATAAATAAAGGGCCACATCTCGGGAATAAACAGAAACACACTGCTGAGGTTCAACATAACAGCAACAAACACAGACAGTGTGACTTACAAACACACTGTACTCTCATTACTGAACACAGTATCTCTGGGGTCTGTGTGGATTTTACTTGTTTAGCAAATATACATTGACTGGGGCTTCCTCAATTCCTAAGGAAAATCAGATGAAAACAGTGCGTGAAAGCTACAGTTAAAGGAATGTCTTGTATGTTTCTGTCTTCCTAAAACAAAACAAACACGTTCAGACAGACACCACTTGAGAAAACATTTTGTTTGAGAAACTTTGGTGATTGCTTGCATTTTTTGGAAGTATTCCAGAGGTAAAGGGTTAAACTCTAGGTGTCACTGTCTCATCTCCATTTAAACTTGATAATCAGTTTGAAAGCTCAGACTTTATAGGAATGTATATATAGGGATGCAGTCACTGTGGGAGATTTATGGATCTCAACGCCTGACCGAGAGGAGAAAATCACTCTGAAAATAACTTTGAGTGAGAGCCTGGGCAGGTTCATCCAAGTGGCAACCACCACGGCTGAGTGTTGAAGCCAAATGGGAAAGTTACTTAAAGCTACACCAATCAATATTTTCTGTATTACAGTAACAATGGTTCAAATGACTATGACAAGTGTCACTTATATACACTTATTATAAAGAAATATCACCCAACTTTGCAGTTCCTCTTAGTTTTGGCCACTTGGGGACAACAAGCTGTAAACACAGCATTGACAAATTTTACTTCTAACATGGTGTAAATAAATGCCTATTTACACATCCAGCAGAGCAACCCTCCAAAGAGGGGCTGCTATATATATATATATATATATATATATATATATATATATATATATATATATAAAAACATAGATTAGTACAACTTTAAAGAGGAATATTTTGGCCTGTCTTTGCTTCAATTGACAGGCGTCTCTGCTGTGGTGGTTTCTGCTTGTTCATTTGGCCTCAGCTCAACCCAGCCTCTGCTCTGTTGTCCAAATTAGAATTTTGGATGGGTGATACAAGCAGCAAGATGTGGCAGAGGGGGGAGCGATGGAGATCAATCAGAGCTGTGTGATTCGAAGCCAAAATCCAGAATGCAATTCCTGTCGGTCAAGCCAGATTTGGAGGATGTAGAAAGCAGGCAACCCAGAAGGTCATATCTTTGTTGAAACTTGTTGAAATGACATCTATTACCAGGGATCTGGAACATATTACCTGTTATGCTTCAGGAAATCAACTTGTTTTAGCAATAGATAGGTTTCCGCTGTGTTTGCTGCCTATCAGGTCCATCTGATCCAAACTATCAGCCACCTTCAGCTTGTCATGGAAACTATCAAAGTCCTCAATATTAAAACCAGATTCTTGTTCATGTAGAGTGATGCGAGAATATCAGGTTTATCCTGTGTGAGTGGATAAGAATTGCGTTTAAATGTGCAGTGATGAAATTTGATCATTTGGCTCAAATCACGAGCTCCAACTCTCGTCTAAGCTGGAGAGGGAGAGGAGGGTGAGCGTGCGGTGCTTTGTTTGCTTTGATGATCTGATTTCTCCAGATATAAATATGAATCTGTCTCCAAAAGTGTAATTGAAAGTGAGCACGAGCGTTTGAACCATACCACCGGTCTCACTCTGCCACACTAATAAGCTACAATTCAGCTTTGATGTGGAAGTGTGTCACCTCCTGAGGAGAGGAGCAGAGGGAGGGACTCTCCCTCTCTCCCTTGGTTTTTTTTTAAAATCTCCTCCACAGATACACTCAGTGTGTGTGTGATGCCATCTGAAGTGGGATATACACACACATACACGCACTCTGTTCTGTACATCAAAATATTAATCACCATAACAAAGAATCATCGCTGGCGCCCACAAACTGGCACAAAAGAAAGTGGCAGTTCTGACTGTGGCTAAAGGAGAGATATCCATAATTAATTGATTGCAGATATGCCACATGGGACAAGCAGCTTTCATGACAAATTACCAGGCATAAAGTGAAGAACAAAAAGATGGAGGAATAAAAGTCATCGCAGGAAATTCATTTTTCATCCCTTCACAATGTTCCTCTCATCTGACATCTCCATCCGTCTGTCGGTCAGTCTCCACCACCACCCCATCCTCGCCGCCCCCCTCATTAACACGCCTTTCAACTGCGACACATAGATGACATTTAAATATAAATCACGAGCATTAACATTTATAAACATGAGGGTTTTATGATGGCTCGGTAATGAGGTGTTATAAATCCCAGGGCCATGGTTCACAGTGCCAGTGGGCACATAAACCACAGAGAGCACTTAAACATGAACAAAACGCAGCGTCGCTCCACTCAGCTGTCCCAAAGAGACAACATCTGAGATCCAGTGAAGCCACTAGATAATTGATTTACAGGCTCATGCTGCAGGTAACAGACAGAGTATTTACTGTATGACATAAACGTGTAAATCTAATTCACAAGAGGATACAGAATACACAGATAGATAGACAGAGAGAGAGATGTGTGCAAAGGTATGTGATTTTGGAAGCTGGCTGCAGGGATTTAAACATTATTGAGTTCAGGCACCAGTGTTGGGCAACAAGGCCTGACTTACAGTCAACAGTTTCCAATTCATCCCAACGGTGTTAGATGGAGTCTATGGTCAAAGCTCTATGTAGGCCAGTCAAGTTCTCCCACAAAAAAACTCTACAACCATTTGGTCACAGACCTTTTATGCAAAGTAGAATTGCCATGTTAACATCGGAGAGGGCTGCAGCTCACCTGGTACAGCACAAAGCATTAAGGCTGGTTTGTTACCCGCTCTGTTCCAACCCGGGCCCCCTGCTGCAGGTCGTCCCCTCTCTCACTCCCTCTGTATATTTTTTCTCTTCTGCACAAAAACATGAACATAATCCACACACTTTTGTATATATATTTTGTATGTATATATTTATTGTATTTATATTATTTTATTTTATTTATTTATTTTGCATGCTATATTTTTATATCTATCATTTGCACTAACACTTTTGCTGCTGCAATTTCCCCATTGAGGGACTAATAAAGGTTCATCTTATCTTATCTTATCTGACAACATTTCCTCATAAAAATAACAACATGTTGTTCTATTTAACCATATTTTTAGGTAGGGTTGAATGGGCCTAACCCAAACCAAGAAAAAATGCAAAAGTAACACAAAAATAGATAGATAGATAGATAGATAGATAGATAGATAGATAGATAGATAGATAGATAGATAGATAGATAGATAGATGGATAGATAGATATAAACACATTCAGGTGGTTTAAACTTTGCATTTAACACCATTCTGTTAGGTGACAGAATAGTTAGAACAGAAAAAGTTTGTTGTTGTTTTGTGCGGCTTGAATTCGTGTTATGTCTGCAGTGTCGGTCTGCTGGTTGATCTGTCAGTTGGTGTGTTGGTCTACATCTTTGGTCCACATTGAAATGTCTTGGAATAATTTGCTATTGATATGCAGGGTCTCCTGTGGATAAATGCTTTACTGCTTTAGTGATCCTGTTTCTTCTAGTGCCGCAGGTCAAAGTTTTCACTTGATGTCCTGACTTTTCCATCATCAAGTCAAGTTTTCAGTTTGTGAAATGATATTACAATCAGCTGTACTTTGTGTTTAGTGCTAATTAGTAAATGTTAGCTTCCTAACACTAA
The DNA here is from genome assembly GCA_036024295.1 of Nannoperca obscura. Lineage (NCBI taxonomy): Eukaryota > Metazoa > Chordata > Actinopteri > Centrarchiformes > Percichthyidae > Nannoperca > Nannoperca obscura. The sequence continues at coordinate 16,637 of JAVQJL010027088.1, forward strand.
AAATAAGATGTGAACATGGTACAGATTACACTTGCTAAACATCCACACGCTAGCATTGCAATTGTGAGTCTCACAGAGGTGCTAGCAGGGCTGAAGACTTTTCATTTAACATAATGACAGCTTGGCGCCATGAGAATACATTGTGATGCACGTGAATGCAAGCGGACTATGCCTTCAGGTTTTTTGTTAAGTAGGAAACTACAAACTTTTTACAGCCACTTTTCAAACCTACAAAGCTTGAGTGTTTGATACTTGATGATACCTTTAGGACAAGTATCACTTTACATTGCAGTTAATTAGTACTTCTGAGAATTCATCTTTTACAATTTAACCCATCCCAACAGTCAAAAGCACTACTAAGGTTGTCTTGTTTAAAGCTAGTGGGCTGGTCAATAGCAGTACGTTACGTGCATTTCTATCACTCCACTCAGCCTTAGAGGAGTTCATCCCCAGGACACAGTGATAACAACCCAGGAAAAGTGCCATCAGAGCAGGCAAAGCTTGACCTCAAGGTGGCTTTTGAGGAAAGTCAGGTCACAGAAATCGATCGTTTTCTCCCTGTTGGGAGCATAAATGTGCACAGCACATTTCATGCCAAACCAGCCGTTGGTTTTTGACACACTCACAAACAAGCAAACAAACAAATGGTCAAATGAAGGCAATCACATAACGCATCACATAGCAGATGTACAAGTATGTAAAAGTATAGCTTTCAGTGTAGTGCTTTCTATGCCAAAACAATTCATTAACATATTAAATATGAAGACTTTCTTCACTTCCGCTGCAGCTTTTCTTGATGCGAATATGTCAGCTTTACAGAGTTAAGCTCAAAGGCACTACTTGAGCTGGGGGTTAAGCTTTTAGCTTAGTGTTGTACGTTCTTTTTCTTTTGTGAGGTTGGAAGAAGTGGACTTCTGGTGTAGATTCCTGGTCACTTGAGTGAGGATAAAATTGGCTTTGAGTCAGTGATCAGTGGTGGACAGATTGACTTTGGAGTCTTTATCTCAAAAAGGCCAGAACCAAACAGAACAGTAAGAGATTTCAAGCTGCTTCACTCAAGGTACACTTTTTCTCCCGGTCAGCATCTTGGGTCCTGACATTTATCTATAATATTAAAGGTTCTCTGATGAATTACATTCAGATCAGATTTGTATATATTTTGTAAGTCATGCATGGCTCAACGAATCAGAAGCATGCGCTGCTTAGCCTATTGTTTGGCACATTGAAGCAGAGGTCTTCTTACCCATCAAACAATTAGAAAAAAGAAAAGGCAGGATAAATGGTTGTTTAAGCTTTGCTCCCCTATACACTTGCTAACTAACTATCAAAGTAAATCTTAAGAATCCAAGTCGAATCATGGATGTTTTTGATTCATGTATATGTTCTTTAATGCAGGGAAGAGCTATCTGACAAGTTCCAGAGCTGAAGGTGATTGGGACATCTGTCTACTTTAGGGCAGTTTCTCTTTTATCATCCCACAGGGTTTCCCCTGGGACCTTTCAGATGGAAGCTTATTCAGAGGAGGCCAGTGTCTCAGGGGCATCACTGAATCTACACACAGCAGAACAAGGTATCCACTGCCGTCTTTGTAGCGTGATATGAAAGTTCAAAAGTGAAGCATCTTCCATTCACAGTCAAGGAATGTCTCACCCGAACCTTCAAAGGTATCTTTAAGATATCTTGTCTTATTTCATTGTAAGTGATTGATTTTTAGTTCAACATTTAGCTTTACTTTTCCCAGTTTGAAAGGTACTTGTGTTGAATTGTTGGCTATGGCTTTCATCAACAGAAAGATTTGGGATATAGTTTGATGATAATCATGTAAACAAATTTCCATTAATTGTGTTATCATTGGGTTTTATGTCACTTTGTTTGTGTACGATTACATGAGCAGACTTTGTACTATGTCTTGGAAATCTCCGAAAATTGTAGATATTTGTAGCTCTGTTTTTGGTCTCAACTAACTCCTAAGGGAAATATCTGCTTCTTTAGGTGCTAAATGCTATGTTCACCAGCTAGCTGCTAACTTTGTCTGTCTGCTGTTTGGTGCCGAGCAGGTAGTGCTCAGTGGGTTTTTAGAGCTTTTTTATTGAAAATAAAAATCTGTGCGGTGAGACTGAAGTTGCAGGCTGAAAAACCAAAACAATGAGCTCAAAGATACTAAAATGAGCCATAAAGCTGAAGGGAACTGCAGAGTCCGGTGGTAATTTAAAAAATGTATGTATCAGTAATCAGTAATTTGATCTGTTATTAATACAATAACATCAGTTAGTGCACAAAATGCAATTGTACCATTAAAGCAGGTGACCCATTGGGTTACTGAAGAGTCATACCGCCTATAAACTGCAAGAAAAGTGGACATTTTTTTTCTATGTTGACTTTTGGTTTCAAAGTACAAACACTAACACTTTTAATAATAATACGTACTTTCCTCGAAAGTCAGATGCTCTGGTGAAAAGTCCTGTGGATGTTGGAATCAGAAAGAATAACTGAAAACAAAAAGTTACCAGTTCATGGATCACTGTTGCCCTTGATGTTTACTGATGGTGGGTCACATGTGCTCATAAAGCAGGAAGGGCTCCTTGGGAGATGAGAGCAGCTGTAGGAATCAAAGATGCTGTAGCCCCCTGTGTAACTAATGTATGACTGCCTATGCCACTGTAATATGATCTGTCAATGCAACACAGCTCTTTTGCAGTGGAATGAGGATAAGCTGTATATCAGAGTTCATGCACAGCAGGCACATGAGTCTGAAGTCATGCAGCTTGGTGTAGCTTGACAACATAAAACTGTGTGTATATATATATAGGCAAAGAAATATTGGATACAAGGAGCAGCACCCAGCAGGCAGGTGCCTTAAGATGTCACCCCCTTCACATGAATCAACAGTAGAGCTTGAGGGGTTGGTGGGGTGCTTGGTGCCAGGGGGCTACAGAGACCTTATCATAAAAACAGCAAGTGGAGCAATCATGTACAAAAGTACAGAACAGCCTGCGTTACACCATCCGTTGCTTGCACTTGTGTCCTTTGAATTTAACAGGCGATGGAATCACAAGTGTTGCTATGTCATTATTTTTTTCACCCAAGCAAATTAAACAACACAAAGTCGACAGCTGTAACTTTAATCATTGATACAAGGACACACACAGAGCTTTAATTTTTGTAGGGGTAACAGCGTAATATATGACACCTTGTCTCAAGGTCAAGAGGGGAATGTATTCAGCTAAAACTCTGCACTAAGTACCTACGTGATATTATGTTTTCTGGATGGTAAAGGACGCCGTCATAAAGGGTGTGTGTGTAAAACAAATTGCAATCTGTCTGTCAGCTCATGTTAAATGAAGTGCACCATTGATGAAACTTGCAATCTGGTGCCTGCTTTTGTTAGAGGCAAGCAGTCACTTATGAGTCATGGCATTTAATATAGATTTTATCCATTGCATACATTTTGGGGACAATGAAAGCAAGGTGAAACATATTGACCGTGTCATTATTTGATGACATCATGTTGTTGAGCAGCAAATGTCAGAAATGACCTTGAAAAAGAATAGATATTGTGAAATATTTCATCCTATTTACTTTGATAGATTCATGCCTGATACAGTATATTCGGTGAATTACTAAATCCGGTAACATTTCCGAACACAGACACAAACCATTGAGTATAAAAATAGGATTCAAACACTGTAAGCTGTGCAAATCAGTTGAAGTGTGTTCACATGGCAGAATTCAGTGTTCCAATTTCACTTTCACCTCAGCTGATGTGGAGGAATAAACTTGACAATCCGGTAGTAGCCTCTCTTCATGCTTTTTACATATCTATGGGGACGTTTTATGAATTTACTCTCTAATCCTCACAGTCATGAAATTCCTTCATTTTTATACCAACAAGACCATTTATTATTCTGCCAGCACTGCATTCAAAAGGGCTGGTGTAGAAGGGAGGTCAAACATGAATCAGAGCAGCTCTCTAATATAAAAATATCGCCTCAAAGCAGCCAGCAGCAGAGGCAGTTAAAGATATGGGCAAACGCCAAGAGCAGTGTTTGCAGTAGTGCTACTGGCTGTTGGTGGCTGCAATACTATGTACGGTAAAATAGTAATACTATGATATTAACCATTATCCTTGTCGTCACCATCAAAAGCTAAAAATCCAATCCTGTGATTAGAGCCACAAGTGTTTAGCTTCCGGGAATTAATCCATTATTGCTTCCAGCTATGTGGCCGTGTAGTTCTCCTGTTCTCTCCGCCACTGATCCTCTACGTTGTCACCATGAATAAGAATATGTTCTTAGTGAACTCAGCCAGTAAATTAAGGATATAAAAAAAACTATCCATCATGTTCATTTTGTTAGAGTTTGTTGTTTGACACAACAGATACATATGCTCCTTTTAATATCTTGCTCAACAATCACCACCGTGGTCTGCGGGAAAACCCGGGGGGTGGGGAGAGAAAGCCAGTGACATATTGTTTGGATGACTGAGTGTTATAGCATCAAAGAAAACCTGCCTTTTTGTTAGCACAGTCACTCTTCCCACCTGTGCTTTGTCAGGATAGACACAAAGCCCCGCCATGACTCAAGACAGCCGATGCATACTAATCCAGCCTTACATACACCTCTGCAGCCCACAGACCAGTCAGAAGTGGCAGCCTGCCTCCTTGCGTTGCTGCATGGCACCGGTACCACTTACTTCTGTTGCTGTCTGTGCTGCAGTGGCCGCCAGTGGCCTGTACACTATTGGGGTGAGAGGTGTTACTGTGCATTTACTTTATAGCTGTGGGTTTATGTCTGCCTTCAGGACTGGATAGAGGGTTGGGGGGGGTCGCATGAGAGGAATACGTAAATCATTACCAGCAGGTCCTTGTGAGCACGTCTTTCTGACACATATAGGGAGTGTTAAAAAGGGGGCTGCTGTTTTATGTAGCATTTCCAGGCATCCATGGAGTGCTCTGACATCAAAGCATGTCATTATTATGCTTTCAAGGGAAAAAAAGTTCACATCCATCAGGGTGAAATGCGCTCCTCTCTAAAGTAGCCCTGATGGCTGGTATTTTGTGTCTCTTAACACTTTGCTGATAAATATTTACACCCTGTAAATATTTGAGGCCCAAACAACATGCAGTGCCAATTTTTTTAATCATATTGCACCTTTCATTATTTTTCTGAGGCTTACGAAATCAATCCCTGCAGAGTCAGTGTGCAAAGATGCATTTAATTTTCCCTCGCTATTAATCTCTAGCCCAATGAGATGATTAATTACACTGTAATAAAGGCTTGTCGCAGTTAGCACTGTGTGTCTTTATTCATGAAGGCCTCCACATGGATTTACATTTAAATGTGTTCATGGGCGGGATGCTCTTATCTGCCGGGCTTAGGTTGGAGGGCAGAATGGGTTCAGGAGCAGAGACAACAAACGCGTTGGTCTGTCTGACTTCTCTGCAGAGGTTGTCAAACCGAACCGGGAATCCCGCATGAATGGCCAGTCGGTTGTTTACAAACCGCAGCACAGATCTCGTGCGACCAGAGGTTCCCAGTGTTTGGTGAGAGGAAAGACAAATTTGTCCCACGACGGTACAGATAAATGGTTTATTGTAATAAGAGTTGAAAGGGCCAATAAAAGCATCTTGTCACCTCTTTTATAGTAAATGTGTTGTGTGATTTGGGGTGGAGGTGGGGGTGCGGCGGTCGGGGGTGGGGGCCCAATTGTCTGCTAATTGAATTGTGTTTTTTATAAGCACAAAAGACGTTCCTCGTTAAGTGGCATCCTTATTTTGAAAGGTCCAAACCCACCTCCCATGTTGAAGGGTGCTTTGCTCCAGAGGAAATAAATAACTTAAACTATCGTTCTTACTCATTCATTTGCATTTATGCAATCCATTCATCTCCACTCTGGCACAATTAAGTTGCCATTCCAAATAAGCAGATCTATCCCTGAGAGATGACACCGAAGCAGGGGAATATTTAGGGAGGAGAACTTGAGATTTCTTATACCCTTGGAGTATAGCAATTCATTTGACCTTCAGATGGTTTTAAAGGGAGTCTCATTCAGCCATGTAAAGAGAAATGGCTTGTGTTAATGCAGAGGTATGCTGCTTGAATGCAGAAGAGACTCAAAATATGTTCGGCTTACGGCTTCCCTACTAATAATGAAGCCCTGCCCATCGGTACTCCAGGAGGAGATAAATGGATGCTGTCTGTTTGTATGTCCAGCACTCCAATCCTACATAAACTCTCTATCTCTCTCTCTCCTCCTTCTTCTCCTCTCTCTTTATCTCTCCTCCTCTGTCTCTGTCTCTCTCTCACTCTTGAGCATATTTTCCTGCTTGCTCCTCCACTATCACACAAACACGCTCGCACATACCCTTGGCAAAAAAAAGAAAGGATGAAGGGTGTGTGTGTGTGTGTGTGGGGGGGGGGGGGAGGAAATGCATGAGTTAAGTTTTAATAAGGGAGAGAGGTAATTTGAAAAGTCTTTGGAGGTGTTTGGAAATTTATCAATAACAACCAGCTGGGATTTCATGCATGGGAGCATTTGGTGTAATTGCCTGCACATCCCTGATAGAGGTTCCTCTTCAATAACAAAAATATGCTCTTTAATGCAAAAAAAACACTGACACTATTTACCGACTCTTCTCCCCTTTTAGCTTTGTCTAAAACAGTTCATAGGATGTGATGGCTGTTGTTGTTTTTGACCACTAACAAAACAGCCTTCTAATTTATTCCATCTCTTCTCTTTGTGCCAACTTTTGCCACTCGCAGTTTTATTCATTCAAAAAAATGGATATCCTTAATTTTCAAAGATTACTTCAAAGGCATTCATTTGCATTCGGCGACACAAATTTAAAGCCTCTTTTTGAAACAATAACGTTCCTCGGTGTAACTCACTCCCTCTTAGAGCCTGAACCAGCTACAGAGGAACACCACTTTTTTTTTGTAAAAATATCACAGGTTATTGGTAATTGCATTAGTTGACAATGGAGGATGAGCTAATGTAAATTCCAACCCGTCTTTTGTCCCATTAGTGTGACATGGATTAATTCTCTTATCTACACACTATCGCAGAAGGAATTCAGCTTGTTGTGAATATCTTAGAGGAGCTGATGAGAGGGCTTAAATAACACATCAACTTGATCTGTTTGCTCGACTTAAACACGATTCAAGCACACAAACCGTCAATACCAGCCCTAACCACAGGCATCAAAAGTGGCATAGATGGATGCAGAAGGTTTTTTAATAATGAGAAAGCTAAGCTTCTCTAGCTGGCAGTTCATATTTCACTGAAATGCTGCCGTTGTTATCAGGCTGATCAATGAAATAACTCATGGACCATAAAACAAAAACAAGCTCAAATGTTGGCTAAATGTCCACCCAGAGGCCCATTCTGGTGTAAAGAGTAGAGAGAGCTTTCTTTACCCAGCAAAGATATCCAGTTAATTCAGTAAACCTGCTTCTTGGGACCGGCCCCAGACCCACATTGATCTGTTTTTTTTTTCTTTCATATAGTTTCTTGTCAAGGCAACTGTAAAAATGAAATGATCACCAACAGCCTTGGAAAAGTTTCAGTTCTGTCCTTTGTTGACACAAAACAAAAAGAAGCAGGACCTGACTTTTCTTGTTGCCATGAAATGGTATGTGGATTCTCAAACAAATTACACATGAATGATGAGGTCATGGTCAATAGCAGCGTAATCATCCAAACCGTAGATTGGATGTCTGTTTGTCTGACTGTCAAGAGAGAGTCATGCAGAGGGAAGCGAGTGCTCTCTACTGTGCAGGGAACAAGCTTAGTGCCTCATAGTGTATTACAGAGGGAATAACCCACACCACCACCCCTGCTATCAAAATTGCTTTGGAGGAGATTGCTGCGGGAGGTTGTGTCTGTCTCCGCATCCTGGTTCTATATTTTGTTCTGTGCCCAAGGTGCATCACTGATCTCAGGCCAAAAGCTGTGTGAAAAATTCTGCCAACTCATAGAGGATGATAGCTAGAGGAGGGGAAATTCAACAATCCACCACAGAGCGCTGGTGAAAAGGAGAGTGAAGAAGGGAGAGAGAGAGAGAGAGAGAGAGGTGGGGGGAAATGAAAAATGAACTGGAAAATGAGGACAGAACTCTAGCCTCTTATCTCCTCTTGTCGTGATGTTCTCTGTGATAAGTGCCGCTTAAGTATGTTGTCGGGTCCACTGAAACGCATTACTGACAGCGCCACAAGTTGCGGGAAGGTCTTGCGGTTCTGTTGCTCGGCTTACCGTTTGATCCTGCGCACTTTTAGTTGCTTGTTCACTGAACTAGAAATTCCTCCACCAAGGTTTATGGGTGTTGTGGTAGTGAACAGTCCTAGTGGTTGGAGAGACTGTCTTGCATCTGAAAGGTCATACAGTCAGTTCTTGCAACAGCCATTACGCATCCATCAGTAGGCATGTGTGCTGTCAAAGTGTGCTCGGGACGCCTGAATGCCTACATTCTCACTCAGTGTAAGTGACCCTATATAACAGTGTCAGCTGCCAAAAATGTAAATAATAAATATGGTGTTTGTTAATTGATTAGGTTATGGATTTGTATGCAATGCTATTTCCAATAATCATCAGTCAAAAAAAGTTACTGCTGCATGGTTGATTAAATGTTTGACATTTTTTGTGGTTTTATAATCATTTTTCTTTGGACTTTCCTGTGACATTGTTTGTCTGTGTTGCCCTTCATATGACTGATGTGGATTCACAGTCAACAGCTGCGCGGAAAAAGCCATGAACCCAAAGCTTCTCTTAGCGGTCCTGTGAGACCGGACGACTTTTATTATGCTGTTAAGGATTTTCTTCTATGTGTATTCGCACTGAAATATACAGAACAAGATAAAAATTATTTGAAGGCGAATGTTATCTTCGACAGCCTAAGATGTAAGTACATTGTTTCATTTCTCATGCTGCTGTGGCACATTTCAAAGAGCCATTTTGTCTAGAGTCAGGAAAGATTGAAAACCATTTACTTCCATGCAACACCCTGCTCAAAAAGCTTGCCTTTGCAATATGTCTACATGGCCAAGCTGCCATCACTCTACAAGACATCAATGTTTCCCTGCCATACAAGTGTAGCTTTCTTGTTCCTGGTTGTTTGTTGTCTAAAGTGGAGTCAAGCTTAGCTAAGCAAAACTCAAAATGGATTATGGCTTTAGCTTTTCCACACAGAGGTGTATATGACACATGTACAGTAGAAGTGCATTTCCTCACTGTGCTGTTTGACTGCGCTGTAACACTAGAGGTGCAGTATTTGCTAATTGTATTGGAAATGTGGTTGTGCGCCTGAATGACAACGTTGTTCGTTCTTAAAAAAAGCAAAAAAGAACATGCATGCTACTTTTTCTTTGTGAACACGTATCAATAGAGGAATATGAAAAGTAAAAAAGAAAAAGTGTCATTTGAAGTCATTACTTGGACCATCAGGTGCCCAGTATTTTTCCCTATTATGTCTGTGTTCAGTATCATTCCATATGTAGAATAACCAGTATGAAAAGAGATCAGAAATATAAAGAACTAAAGACAAACTGTAGCCCACAGTGTGCCATAAAATAAACCCCATAATACTAAAACACAGTAGCACATTACATTATCAGTCCGGCTCAGTCTGTCTTCAATCAACTGATCTGGATTTCCAACATTAAACTTTCATCAAGTGAGGTTGTATTTCGACACAGGAGGTCAAGTACATGCAATGCTTAGCGTTCAAGTAGTTTAACCCAAGAACACAGTTGCTGGGCAACTGACAACAGAAATGTTTGTTGCAGTGTTCAAAAAAATTGTGAATGATTCTGTTTTCTGCATTTTAGAGTTATGCTTGTGAACGAGAAAATTGAAAAGTAGATGATTAAAGGTGACAAAGGAAATGTCCATGGCCTCCAGTCATTTTTGTTATCAAGGCATTTGGTGTGAATAAAACCCAAGGGCAACCAAGTATTTTGACAATTTCTGAGTATTTGGAGCTCATAGAGTTTATCTAAAAGCACTGATTCAGCCATGTTTGAACACAAGCTAACAATCATTCGAAAACAACAGTAGCATCATTTTAAATCAAGCATTTTCTGATGTATGAAAGGAGCTTTTTGCTTGGAATGGTTAAATCTGATGATATTGATGGGATAGTTTTGTAATAGACCCTGTTGAATTGAAGGAACATTGAACAAATTGCTCGCAGCCTTTTCACGTTTTAGTTTTGTCATTTTTGTTCCAAAAAACTCCAATGGAAAGGTTTATGCTTTGCTGACCTTGATCAGCCAGCCATTTCCAAGGAGGAAGTGGCTTCGAAATTATATTGATCAGCGAGGGCTTGTGTCCCTGACTCCAGCTTCAAAGTACCTTTTAACATCCATCCTCTTTTTCATTAAGAAGCATATCAAGGAGGCCTAATTTATTTTGGAGGACTAACACAAGAGAGGTCGGCCCATGAAGCCATTAGGTTGTATCAATTCTGCCATTAGCACAAAAAAGATAAGACACGGCAAAAACACAGAATGGATCTGCTGTCTTTTTTAATTAGCTTTGACTGGAGCATTTTCATCACTTCCATCACGTTTCTGCTCATACACAAAGATATTTAATAGAAAAAATATTATCAGAACCAAACAAAGCCAGTTAGCTGCCACAAATGCACAGCACGTGCACACAGGAATATTCTCCAGTGTAGTGTTTTCTGAATATATTGTCCATTGTCAGGTATACTGATAGCTTGTTAGCACTCACATTATGTATAAATCAGGTTTAGCCTACTATCTGAACTGTTGCTTATTACCTAAAGCAGTGTTTTTTACAGACGTAATTGGCCGTTCTGTAACTGGTTCTGGTATAAATCAGCCAGCTTATCTTTGAGGCTAATTGCCAGAGAACACTTCATGTGTTATTAATGATAACCAACAAAGGTCTACTTTATATACTGTTGTTTGCCCTGTTCAAATTTATGGAGGCTGGGAGACTAAGCTGAAAATGTAAACATTGTTCAGACGCTCCATTAGAGTCCGAACACAAAGCCCATAGTTCAGCAAGTCATTATATGTCGGGGAGTGGATAATTTCTGCTGGCCCATATCTTACATGTTGACTGCTGTCACATTCTGGACAAATGTATCAACAGTGCTTGAAACATCAACTGCAGGATTCTCATCCCATTTTGAACCCTGGCCAGGACAAGCAAATTGCTGCCTGCAATATCAAGTTGCATTGATAAATGGTTCCTCCTACCAGTGGGATGCGTATTTGCATTTGCACTCTTACCTTTTCATTGGCAAGTGTTTGCACAGAGGTTTTCATCAGATTAGAAATTTGACATGCCTCAACATGTGTCTGGGAATAAAGAAGGTCTTCAGTGGGTTTCCCAAAGGACCACTCTCATATTCTTCTCCAAAACAAGTGGTGGAGGCATTTGAATTACAGGAAAGACAGGGTAATACATCAGGCCCCGATCAAAGCATTCTATTGGAGTCAGCACTATCGGGCAGTATTTCTCGGAGATGATAGAGAAGGAGAGTGAAACCTTTTGAAAACAAATTTGTCACGGGGGATTATTTTTATCTTTATGATGACCTTGCAGTAAAAGAAACAAGCAGCAAAACATCATATTAGTGAACCTTTCAACTGCTTCCCACTGCTTGGGTTTCTGCCACAGAGCAGATGATACATTCTGATTCACTGGACCTCCCCACTACCCCCCTGGCTCATGAATCTGGGTGGATATAAAAAATATATCAAATAGATTGAAATTAAAGCAGAAGGGTGTATTTTTATGAAGTGAAAGTTTCCCAATCAAAGTATTAAAATCTCATGTTTACTTGCAGAATGTTGTAGCCCCATCAACCGATGAACCAATGGTGTTTATCCTAATAATAAAAAAATATCACTGGAAGTTATATGTTTGTTTAATAATCTGTTGTTTACTGAGACAAACCATTAAGCAAAATGGGATTTGTTCTCACGTTTCCAGCCCAGTGCTCTTCGTGGCACTGCAGCCTGGTGGATTTGACTTTGGCCAACAGTGTGAGTGTGATTTATGATCAAACAGCACCTGAACCGGGGATTTATTATCCATTACCACTGTCCATCAGGCAACATTACATTACACTCCACTGTTCATCTCAGTTTGCCGAGCAGCAATGCACCACCAGAAGGAATATGCTGTTAAATCTAGTTTAACACATGCAAAACATCAAGTGACATTGCAGTGTCTGAAAAGGTTTTTTCCACCCCCACCCCCCTCGCAACCTTTTCTTCTCTTTTTAGCTCTGCTGAAGGGTCTCTTGATTTATAGCAGTGGTTTGCACATACTGCTGTGCCATTACCCCCTCCTTTCTTTCAAGGATGTACCTGATTACATACTACAGAAGAAAACGCTTTGTGAGCTCGAAATGACATACTGTAGGTCAGTCTTTCGTTTTTCATTGCAGCAAATAAAAAGCCTAATGTTTGGATTCCTTGAGTTCAGAGTTCAATATAAACGGAAGTTCCAGTAATTGGCCTGTATAATCTCCTGTCTTGGGCTTTTGACAGAAAATGTGAATCCTTTAGCCAGAAATCTGCAAGTTATTTTCTTTCCATACCTGATTTTCAGTCAGCACGTTGAAAGCCTTGTGCAATCCTGCCGTTTTTGTAACCAAGAAACGTCACTAAAATTAGAACAATGATGCCTAAAAATGCCGTTGAGCAAATTATCCAAGCCTCTGTCGCGCCACCCCCCCTTTCTGAGCTACATTATCCACAGACAAGGTGTTACTCCAGTCCTGCTGCACTGCATTGACTTGTAGTGCGTTTTAAAATTAAAGCAATACTTACTCAACACGTTCACTGCCCTAGTATAGGCTTGAGTAGTTAACTTGGATTTACAACAGCTGTCCAATCATGACCTAATTTCAAAAATACAATATCAAAATATCCACATAAACACTGAAACCACTTCTCCACTGGTGTTCATATGCTTAGTGTTTTGACAGATTTGTTGAAAACTATTACTTTGAGAAGAAAACGCATGAGTCATAGTAACAAAAATAGGGAGTAAGGACAAATCCTTATTCAGCTAGCCTCACAAATTATTTCAAGGTCACTTTTTACTATTTAAATTAAATTCATCCAGTTCTTAATTGAAACTGCTCAAATCGAACTTTATGAAACCAAACCAGAATAATGTGGGTCTTAACACCTAATTGTCCTGAAACTTTTGCTACATAATAGTTTTGTCAGCTGGGAATTCAAACTTGATTCCCAGTTTCTCTGAACTGCGCCTTGCTAATTCCAAGCTCACAATGTGGCAGATAAAAATAATCTTTGATAGCAAAACCAAATATAATGATGTAATAAAAAAATCTGTTGTAATGAAACTTGCTCTATTTGCCAAACAGTAATTCAATAATGAAATAACGATTAAACAACACAACAACAGCTCTCGCTGAATGGGGTCACAGCTCATGAGTGAGCCTGTCACTTTAAGAGGGTGTTACGTTATGGGTTGTTTCTAGCCTTAATGTTGCTAGGGTGGTGAGTTTCTATCTTTCCATCTTTAAGAAAGTCTGCTTGAGTTAGTCAACCCCCAAGTGTCCAGTAATCCTAATTTAACATACAGAAGTTAATGTAGTGTGTTCGGTTGCCACAGAAAAAATGAATCCTCAAATGGAAAATGTCTGAAAATTTAAAATATGTAACAGAAAAGGGTGAGCCAAAGTAAAGAACTCGACCGGAGAGTGTGCACTGTCTGTACCAGTGGTTATGTATGTTTTCCCATCTACTATATTTAGTTTCAGAGGGTTGTTGATGTGGTGCCTTCATGTGCTGTTGGAGAGCTCTGACACTGAAGACATGAGCATAGACTGCTAAACAGTTAAAGTTTATATTTCAAGACATTACCTAGCTCACAGTATCCTGTTCACAACGTCTGTGTTTGTTTGATTTACAGACAGCGTTAGTTGAATACTATTCTGGAGCAGAATCCAAGTCACGACACATCCGACACAGAAAGTGATAGGTGGCTCAGTCGTAGATGGTGCCAAAGTGTTTTTGTGTGTATGATTTCAGAATTTCTCCACACTTTGTTACCAGGACAACCTGCTTCTTCAGTGTGCCCTTAAAGTAAATAGTGGGGAGGATGGGTTGAAAGGAGGAAGGGATCTAGTCTTTCAGATCTCCCGGGAACCCTCGGCGAGACGGAGGGAGCAGATGTTGAGGAGGAGCCCTTCTATTTTCAGCCTTTTTTCTGGAGGTGTGTTTCGTCATTAGCAAATATTCCACGCGAGTGGAGAAATGGCATAGGATCAACCTTTTTCGTAAGGCAAGAAATGTAATTCACTGCTCTAGAAAATGCATGTCTGCCAAGATTGTGGGACTTCTGAGTGCCTGTTTTTGCCTGTGATCAAACATGCATGACAGCTCGCCTTCAAAGCCAACACAATATGGGAGCGAGGCATGCTGGCAGAGCATACAATCACAGCGTCCAGAGGAAACATACACCCTCACACATTATGGTTGATATTCCTGCTTTTTTCAACCAGCTACAAAGATGTGCGCTTACTCTATGAATAGTTAATAGAGGTTGGGATAATACCCAGGTTGTTACTCTTATTTATCAATAAGGAAATGTCAAGGCAGTCCCGCGACAGCCTCACTGACCCATGTATCATCTGCTGGTATGCATAATATCATTGAAGCCTTTTGAGAGTTTCCCTCCAGTCTGAAACAATTCATCTTCAACTGTACATCTGTTCAAGTCTCCTCTATAAGGGAGAGCAACAAACAATTGACACTTAATTTCTCAAAGGCAAACAACACAAAGGCTCATTTCAATGCAGCCATCCAGTGTTGACATCTGGCTCCTCAAAAGTGCACCCACATCATAACAACACATTGCCAGTTTTGATTAACATAAAGGTTTTTCAGACCGTTTTTCACTAATATTTTCAGAGGAGAGACAGTGCAGATGCTGTAATTTTGACAGCGCTGTAAACAAGGTACAGCAGCTTTAAATCTCCCATAATGGAGACAGACAGGAATAACAACTGTGCGCACTTCCCCCTGAGGCAACTCTCCCTGAGGTGAACAGATTTGCCAGCCTACCCTTAAATCTGGTCGTAGTGTCGGACATTGAGATGCTCCATCTGTCGGGGATAGGATATGCAGAGCGTCGCATGTGGGTGGGGGTCTGCAGTGGAGAGGCAGAAATCATTGTACCAGAACATTGTTTCATTTAGCTGAAAAACACCCCGGGTAATGCACAGAGGCATCTTTAGCTGCATACAGTCTACGATCAATTTTTAATAAAAATGATAGGGCCAGGTATTTTTCACATGTCAGAGGGACATCTAAAAAAGAGCAACAAAATAGAACAGAGCTTCCTGTTGCCATAATTTAACAAATTACACACTTTTTAGGAGGCAATGTTCTATCTTGTAAAAAAAAAACAAAAGAGAAAAGGCATCAATATTTGAGACTTTCTTGGCACCGTGTATGCATTTGCATCCCCTCTAATTTGATGCAGTCTGCAATTATGTATGACTAATGGATAGGAAGCTTCAGTATTTTTGATATTTTGCAACAGCACTCATTTCAACTGTTGATCTATGTATCGGAACAACTGTGATTAATACACGTTATTAGCATAAACACATTATTTGGGTGCCAAAACATTACTTGCATGTGGATGGCATGCAAAGTGTTGTGTTTGTTGTGTGTGTGTGTGAGTGTTCATTTTTACTGAGCTGCTATCACACCACACTCTTTAAGTTTCACTTTGATCATGAAAAGATAATTATTTAGAGGAACCTTTCAAGGCTTAAGTGGGAGAATCTGAGGTCCAACTGTTATTGCAGTTGTACTCAAAGTACCCCAGAGAAGGGCATGGTTGTCATGGTAAAATATATTGATAAGGCACATTGAGCTGCGTTCATTAACCCTGCTCGGAAATTACATGAAAAGATGTCAGTGTCCTCTTTAATTGAAGATGGCAGAGAGGCTGAATAATGTATTTAGAGATGTTCTATATATGATGTTTCATATTCCTTTTTAATGATGGTCAGACAGGGACATCCATTTGTCACAATTAAAGTACCTATTCATGCAGACTGAACTGTACGTACTGTCTCATGCAGACTTTTACATTCGGGTATAATTGTTTTAATTTTACTGCTGAGATACAACAGTAGCACCCTTTATGACCAGATCAATACAACAAGGACAAAAAAGCATGAAGCAAATTGGAGCCTCACTCCAATCAGTAACTGAGGCAGAAATAATGACACCATCATCATTTACTTATTGTTATTTTGGATGTTGCATGGACTCTAATGGATTTTATTCACAATTCAATAGTAGTAGGAAGTATTCAGATCCTTAATTAGGTAAGTGTAGCAATATCACAATGGGTATTCTTTTTAATTGCGTTAGTAAATGTCGGGACTTTAGTTATCTTCACAAGACTCCATATTAATCGTATTACATGACTGGATTTAATTCTTATGCGTTAAAATGTAAGTATTATTTTGATGTAGCTGGTTGACGTGGAGTTGATTTGAACTAGTTTATAAACCGCTGGGCAGTTCGAAGTCCGGCGCAAACATTCAGACATCTCTCTCACTCTCCCGATAGTTTGGTACATGAAGTCTGGTGACTTGAGCAGGTATAATCAGTCACAATATCTAAAACATCTAGGTGGATGTGCATGTCCTTTAATCTGTGATAATGCATCGTATTTTGTAACTTGTATGTTTTAAGTAGTGTTTGCCACTGACATTTGAGATAGCTGATCAAGCTTTTCTTTGATATATTCGAAATATATATAAAAAAGAATAGACTCGTAAATATTACCTATATCAACAATAGCTATAAATGATTCTGTTCATGACCAAGTTTGATGTTAAACAGTTCCTGAACATACTGTATTAACACAGTGTGTAATTAGGTTGACCCTATGAACTAAAGCGGTTGCTCTGTCTTTAAGATGTGTTCATATAAGCTTAATAAAATGCATGACCAAACTGCATTAATGCCCACCATAATTATTACTAGGGCAGGAACTATTTGATTAACCACTAAATGGGGATTATAAGATAATAATTATTTACAGGTAATTTGTGGTTCAGAAAACATGAATAAATGTAATAATGTCAAAGTTAAGTGTTAGTTCAACCAAAGTTCATGCATCACTCTAACTAACATTACATGGCATCCTTATTATAATGATACCCAAACATGGTGCAAAGACTTATCAGCATGCAGATGCTTCATCATTGAGCTGGAGAAGCATAATAACGGGGGTTAATGTGGGGATTGTAATCGTGATGACAAAAACTTGAGATTATCTCAATTTTACAGTGGCTTTATAAAGCAGCAGATATCTGAAACAAAAATATACTTTTAGCCACATCAGAAATGGCGCACAGAGATATTGGAGTAGCATTTATAAAACAGCACTTAGATTGATCTAACACCACTTCATAATTTCATTAAAATGTTTCCTGCTTTAAAAGATAAGCCATTACTTTTCATTTTTGCAGATTACTAAGTGCCATTATTATCTGTTTAATTATTTTCAGTGAATAGAGAATTTAATGAATAAAATGTCTACATACTGTAATAGTAATGATTCACAACTCTTTTAATGATGGCTAAATCTCTTCAATGAGGAACACTTCCTGTGCCTTAGTGCAGACACATAAAATCCACAAGAAAATGGGTTTGAACTTTAGATGCAAAAGAAATAGCTTTTATGAGTTTAATCGTGGGTTTTTACTTATAACGGAAAGTGCTTTGGAAAACTACAAAATGAGCACTAATCAGATCAGCAGCTGACCATACAAAATCCAATTTACATTTATGGATGTTTGAAAAAGAAGAAGAAGAAGAAATTATCATCTGTATGTACTCCCACAGACGAACAAACATCAGTGTAGTCTTGTGGGAAATAAAGATAAAAACACGTTATTTATTAATTTATTTGTCTGTTTTAGATTTATCAACTGTTTAGGTTTAAACTGCATGTAATGTTAATGTTATAACTCATGTAAGATCACTCTCACAACTTCTTGCATAATGCTGCTCTAAAATAACATTACATACTAATAGAACTAGCCCCTAATAATAATTTATCAGTCATCTAGTATTGTCTCCACCTCCCCGCGACCCTTCAGAAGGATAACCGAGTACAGCTACTGGATGGATGGATGAAATTCCTGAAGGCTACAATATGCAACTTTTCACCTTGAGGCAACAAAGTGCATTATGCACCATTTTTCCCCTCGGGTGTGCAGGTTAGGCCAGCACTTGTCACTCAATTTGATGGGCTGAGGAGGCGACATTCAGCCTGAGGCTGTGGTAACATAAAGCCACCATAGGCAGTGGATACATGGACAGAAGAATTTCATCCAAAAAATAAAGAAATATGGTAACTACCACCGGTGATAGACACCCAAAACAAATGTAAGCACCCTAAAACATCCTGGAGGCTCTAAAACACTTCCAGCAAAGACAGGATTTTAGGTTTGTGCTCACAGGGTCACAGGCGTACAGTATAATGCTGGAGTTCCTTTTTCTTTTCTTTTTTTTACTGTGAAAGGATTGATATTTTTAATCAAATGTACTGTATAACCTATTCAGTATTATGACATTCCAAAATGATGGTGACCAAGAGAGGTCAGCCCACTGCAAGTTAAGAAAACACATGCAAACACATAATTAGACGCAAATGAAGAAAGCATCTTCACCACTTAGACAACACATAGTCAGAAACATTCGTCTCATAGAAAAAACACCCAAATAGAAAAATGCTGCATATTCAACACAATACAAACTACCGGGGCACACTAAAAAAGACAAGTATATTATTCACTTAATTAGTTAATGTTGATTTGCAGCACTTTTTTCTAAATATGATGTATGTGTTATTGTGGATGTGCATGTTTTCTTAATTTGCTTGTGTTTTCCTAAGTTGCAGTGTACTCTTGGCCACTGCAGCTGTTTTGGCCACTGCACAAGACTTAAAACAAAGTCATGCATTATAAGCTGTAATCCTACACCTACAGTACCACTACTTAAATTACAAACGTCTGCTTAAGCAGAGTACAAAATCCTCACTGTTCAAAGGGTAAAATGTGCCTTAAGAGAAGTGACAAATAATGTAGAGCTAGTTTCACTGACAATATAACAGCTTTAATTACCAAACACAATTACATTAACTGTGCATATAAACCTTGCAGTTATTCCCAACACTTAGGCTAAAGTAAAAACAAGCAAACATAAACCTCTTTCAATGCCTCTCGCTGTCACCCCCTGCATATACACCCACACACACACTCACAGAGCTCTTTGTGAATGTCACTCTGCAGTTGCAAAAAAGCATGTTTAAAGACATTTTAAATTACATAAATAAGAAGATGCATTCAATATTACAAAGCTGCGAGGCAAATACAGGCTGTAGTGGCAAGATGCGGCTCGAGATTGACAGTGTGCTGATTACAGTATAATGTAACTTAAGCAACTTATTTCTCTCTGCAACACAAGTTCTCTCATCTGAAAATACTCAGTTGTGTCTGACAGAGCTTCGGTCAATACTGTCAATGGCCAAGTAGCTGGTAGCCATGGTGAGAGGGTGTTCGGTGTGATCTGCGACTTCTCTCCTCCTAATTGCGTTCGACTGCGTGTCCCTGTTTCTGCCTCTCTCTAAGGCTTGTATGTACACACATTAATGTGCAATATATGCATTGACGTTGCCCCATTAAGCATAGGACATTGAATCTGAGTTTTAGCAAATTTTACATCTTGAATCACTACAAATAATTTGGCACTAAATCCACATAGTTTGTCATTGTGGGGCACAGCAGTGAGTATTTACATAAAAGGTGGAATTGACCTTTATCATTAATTAAAACATATCCAAATCCTCTATTTCGGTTACAGCAGAACTGCTGCAGATATCGGGTTGTGTAGTTTAATAAACAGAGCCATTTGCCAGCAAGATGCAAAATGACACTTGTAGAAGGTCTTGGGCAGATGGGGGGTTAGATGGTGTTAGATCTGGGAGCGTGACCGTGAAGCACAGACCTGGTGTATAACCCTTGAACTCTACATGATGGATTGCTTCCATCAACAAGCTGCTGGTGATGTTGTGTTGATGTGCAGTGTTCCTGCAAGTACATGCTGTGGGTGAAATGGAAGATATTATTTTCTGAACATACTGAGCAGGAAGAGTTGACGGAGAGGCCATGATGGACATTAACAACGAGAGGCAAATAAATAGAAATAACAGCATAACTTTTTACAGCGTTAGATTCGCACAGTACTGTTCTGCTTTTTTCACTTAAGGCCCTGACAGAAAGCGGGGCATTGCAGATTCCTTTGAAATTCACTGTGGCCTAGTTCAAAGATGTACAGATCCTACTAGATTCAGGGCCATACAAAACTTCAGTAGAGTTTGCTCAATCACCCATTCATCCACTCACTGACTCTGTTGGCGTCTTATGGGCACATGTGGAGCGTTCCCACCCAGCGGCTAATCTCTAGTTCCCTGTGCTAGATTTCGTGCTTGAATGCACTGTAATGACATTTATATCATTTTGTGAGTGGCCTGCTCATATTCCTTATAATTCCACCCACTCACAAATATGCATTACATTATGCTGTATGTGGAAGAAACATTGTGATGATTACAGAATGAATTGTAAATTGGAGTGAATCTCTCATAAATTGCCCACCATGGCTCTTTTGGACTGTGTTCTGCTGCTTGGCTGGTTATCATTAATTTTCATGTGGCGTATGCTTTAAATATGAATTTTCCCACAAAGCGTTTAATCAACAGTACATGTGCTTGGAGTGCTTCTAGAGGCCCAGGAGGTGTTAAATGAATCATGGATTGCTGCTGGTCCTCTGGTACAAGGGCTTGCAAGGTCATATTTGGCTGAAAGGGCAGATGGTTAATAAACTACTCTCCCAAATTACTTTCTCTAACTGTAAGAGTAATGTCCAAATATTATCAAAGGATGTCATTATTTGTAGCCGCTGGACCTGGTGTTTCGGTCCTCTTATAATTAAGATTCACTGTGATTCTCTTCAAACTGGAGACAGACAGTTAACAGCTGGTTTTGCAACAGGAGAGCTCAGCATTTGGTGGAGTGTCAAACGGTCTAATTCACTATCAGATTATACGCACAAATCTAGCCTTAAACACAGAAGCATATTTTATGAACAATCATTTGATACATTAATTAGGTCTTGCTTGAATGTGTTCCTACTGTGGGAACAAATGTAGGCCTGACTTCTAGTACTCATGAAAATATTATAAAAGCCCTCAGTGTGAAAAGGATATGGACAAACTTTGACTGAATGTAATTAGCATATTAGAATCACAAGCAGTAACACTTGGTTAATATTAGAGCTAGACTGATAAATTGGCATCTTATTGCAGATCAGTATTGGTGTATATACTGATAAATTAATAGAAATGTCAGTACAGGATTGCCAAAGAGGCAGAGTTTGAGGTCATTTTGAAACAGTCTTTATTACATAGTTTGTACACCAGAGAGCTGACAAGTTTTCTTTTCATCCAAACCAAATTTAGGGGATCCGTTATCAAAAATGTTTGCCTATGTTATGGGTTTATGTAAAAAGAAAAACTATATCAGCAGATTCAAACTTGCAAATCTTGATATCAGTATCTGCCTTAAAAATCCAGTATCAGTTGGGCTCTTGTTAATATTAGTACAGCTGTATAACCAAATACAATGAGCTAAATGCTCAGAAGACTCCATGTTCACCATCATGTGGAGTGGAATAGTTTGGACATAATGTGTGCAGTGAGATATATGAATAAGTTGTGATGTGGTTCTATTGTAATGCTGCTCTGCCAATATGTGAGTTTTAAATATGTCAAAACCACAAAATAATTTAAAAAAAATAATCACAAAACAGAACACATCTCTCAATGTAGCTTCAAAGTTGGCTATGTTTGCACTCGTAGCCATCAACGAATTGCTCCTTAATTTCCATATCAAAATTTACTGTAGTAATTGACATCAACCAAAGTGACAAACGCAGCATCACTGCCTCTGTTATTGCAATCCAAGCTTGTCTGGAGAA